>JAQZBX010080317.1:0-13847 GCA_029593785.1 Cabassous unicinctus
TCCTCAGATTGTTCATTATTATTGTACAGAAATACTACTGATTTTTTCATTTTTATCTTGTATCCTGCCACTTTGATGAATTTGTTTATTACCTTTAGTAGCTTCATTATGTATTTTTCAAGGGTTTTCTAGATAAAGGATCATGTCATATGAAAATAGTGAAAGTTTTACTTGTTCCTTTCCTATTTGGATTACTTTTATTTCTTTCTTTTTTTTCTAATTGCTCTAGGTAGAATTTCTAGTACATGCTAAATAACAGTGGTGACAGTGGGCATCATTGTTTTGTTCCTGATCTTAAAGGGAAAGCTTTGAGCCTTTCACCATTGAATGCAATGCTGGCTGGTACTTTTTCATGTATGCCCTGTATTATGTTGACGAAGTTTCCTTCTATTCTTTTTTTTTTTTCAATCCTTCTATTCTTGTTTTTTTTTTAATTTTTTAATTTTTAAAAGAATACTTACATTACATAAGTATTATACAAAAAATATAGGGATTCCCATACACACCACGTCCCACACCTCCTGCAACCTCCCACATAGACATCCTTCATTAATGTGGCACATTAATTTCAATTGATGAACACATCCTAGGACTTTGCCATTAAGCATGCATCATAGTTCACATTTTATACCACACTCTCTCCCACACAGTTCTGCATGTTATATGATGATATAAAATGGCCTATATCTGTCATTGCAATGTCACTCAGTACAATTCCGAAGTCCCAAAAAAGCCCCTGTATTTCAGTTGCTTTTCCCTCTCCCTGCCCCCAGAGCCTCCAGTGGCCACTGGCTCCACCTCAATGTTGTAATTTCTTCCATTGCTTGAATCACAATATGTCTATAGTAGAATACCAGTAAGTCCACTCTAGTCCATAGCTCTTCCCCCCATCCTGACAAGTCTGGGATGGTGATGTCCACTCCACCTCCAATTGAGAGGGGGCTTATATCCTATGGGGAAAATGGATGGAATTATCCTGCATGCAGCTGCAGATTCTCTCCATTCTCTGGGATGGCTGTTGTCCATCATCATCTCCCCGCCAGTTGTCCTGGGTGAGTCCAATGAGCTGTAGAGTAGGAGTTCCTGCTCCACTGAGATTATGGCCCCAGCTGGCACATGGACAGTCCAAAGACTCAAGCCTCTGGATGTACACCTACAAACTCCAGCACCAATTATAAGTTTGAATAGAAGGGACAGATAAGCCATATTCAGGGAAGACATAGTTGAGTCCAACTCTGTCACTCTCAGGAGCACAAACTCTAAAATAAGACCCACTTGCAAGGCACCAAACTCTGGAGCAATCCACCCTGACATAGGACCTGGGTGTCTCCAGAGCCCTCAGGAGCCCCACTATTTGGGGGTGATATCCAGTTTGGAATTCTATGAGATCCTACTGAGATGTGCATAAGTGTTACATCTGGGATGAACTCCCAACTCATTCTGAAGTCTTTTAGCCACATAAACTCGTTTGTCTTTACCTTTTCCCCCTTTTATTCAAGGTCTTTTTCCAGTTGCATTGCCAGTTGGCATTTGGCAGCAATTCCTCGGTGCCAGGAAGGCTCATCCCCGGGAGTCATGTCCCATGCTGGGAGGAAGGTAATGTATTCATATGCTGAGTTTGGCTTAGAGAAAGGCCACATTTGAGAAATAAGGAGGCTCTCAGGAGGCAACCCTTAAGCACCCCATAACAATAAGCTAAGTTTCAATTTCAAGAGCAAAGACTCACAAGGCTAGTCATCAATATCAAGAGCCCATTAGTGGATCATCCTCCCTCGCCAGTCACACCCCCTGCATTTGGGGGACTGTTGCTGCTCCTTTAGAAAATGTGTCAGTGCTCTCCAGGATAGAAATTCAGTATTCTCTCATTTATTGAGTGATTCTCCACACACTGTGACAATGCCTCATCAACATTTGAACATTTTTACATACCTTATATTTTTGATCAGGTGAACTTCCTCCCATGCATCCCCCATCCCTGACACCCCACACCAACAATCCTCCCCGGCCCCAGTTGTAACCCTTCTGTGATCCAAAACTTCTTCAAAGATGAAGCCATTAAAACAGCTGAATACAATTAATAAGAAAATGAAATAATAATGATAAGTTTAAATGTAAGAGATAAAATAAATTAAAAATTTTAGAAAATGAAAAACTAAATTAAATTAAAAGATTGGGATATTTTTTAAAAAATGAAAAATATTTAAAAAAATTTTTTGACCTTTTGCCTTTCATCACTGCAATATCTGTTGTCCAGTCTGTACCAGATGTCAAGACCTCTTGTTGCATGTAGCTATGAATCTTGTCATCCAATGAGTCAATGAGTAAACCATAGTGTAAACCATTGACAATATTTAGTAACTATTTTTCATCATTTGTATATCAGTTATAACAATGCTACCATCCACATACAAAAAGGTATTAATGGGGGGAGGAAAGGGGGAGGATGTTGGGTACATGAGAGTCTCCAATTCTTATTTTTTGAAATGTTTTTTATGAAGAAAATTTGCTGTAATTTGTCAAATGTCTTTGCTGCATCAAAAGATATGATCATGTGATTTTTCTCCTTCAATTTATTAATATGGTGTATTACACTAATTGATCATGGTGCATAATTCATTTAATGCATTGTTAGATTCAATTTGCACACATTTTGTTGAGGATTTTTGCATCTATATTCATTAGAGAGATTGGTCTGTAATTTCTTTTCCTTATCTGGCTTTAGTGTTAGGGTGATGTTGGCTTCCATAGAATGAGTTAGATAATGTTTCCTCCTCTTCAAATTTTTGGAAGAGTTTGAAAATGACTGGTATTAATTCTTCTTGAAATGATAGGTATAATTCAACTGTGACTACATATAGTCTTGAGATTTTCTTTGTTTGGAGGTGTTTTTGTTGTTGTTGTTGTTGTTTTCTTTATTTTAAGGGAAGCTTTAGATTACATACATACTACATCAAAAATATAGGGTATTCTCATAAACTCCAACCTCTTCCTTTCCCACACTTTCCCCCATTAAGAATATCTTTCATTAATGTGTTACATTTGTTACAATTGATGAACACATCTTGAAGCATTGCTATTAACCATGGTCTATAGATTACATTATGCTTAACACTATGCACTGCACAATTTTAAATGTTTTGACAAAATGTGTAATGGCTTTTACATCTGATTCTGGTGGGCATCCTGTTCCCTGTCATCTAGGCCAAGCAATTGATTAAAAATGAACTTTCCAGATGCTAAAAGACATAGAGGCTATAGAGACATCACTTTTCTTGAATGTGAGTTCCCTGCTCCCTTGCTTTGTACCATTCCCCATCTGCTTCACATTCTTATCTTCCTTTTCTCTCTTCTTCTCTCCTCCACTTCTTTTAAATTACCTAATCAACCCATTATTTTCTGTTTATCTATGTACTCTTTTATCCCATTTCTTCTCCTATTCTTCCTTTCTTCCATTGTCTGATCCTTTTCTGAACTCTTACCATTTCATCAAGGTACTCTGGACTTCACCTTCACTGGGAATTGACTGGAGAGTCCTTTTTTTATCTGGGGACTGCAGAGCATAATTTATGCTGAACCTGAGCATCTCTGTGATATCTCTTTCTCATCTTTCCCTCAAGTATCTGTACCACATTTCATATCAGTGGTTTTGATATGCAATCCAAAGTCAATATCAATGGCAGCACAGAATATGGATTCTTTCACCTCAGTAATAAATGTTGCTGCAGGGTCCACCAGATCCCTCCGTCAAGGAACATGTGTTACTCCACCTGTAACAGTGACTGGCCTCTTTTACTCTGTTCCTCTATTTTTCTGGAGTCTGCACCTGTAATTATCTCCTTTTAAGTGTCAAGCACAACTCTGGCATAACTACCTTAGCTGGGCTCCACATCAACTCTAGGACTTGAATTGACAGTGTTGACAGTGTTGAGTAAGAAGCTGTTTAGGGTTTTCAGGATAATCAAATCCCCAGAAGTCCCCAGAAGAACAGGGTTTGGTAAACAATCTGAGCTGTGATGGAGACTTGAAGTCTGATACCCTGCATTTTCAGGATAAATCATTTGATGGGAAGTTGATGACTCCTCCAGACATGTGCCCGGGATGTGAAGAGAGGGGTTACCATATTGGCCTTATATAGAAGACAACAGGCATAACATTTCAATTCAGAGAAGGGACATACCCAGTGGAGACAGGGATGAGGGAAATTCATTGCCCTTCTGGATAATACTTCTAAGCCCCTCATTCTTTTCCGTGTGACTCTTGCTAGAGTTCCTGGGTGATGACCTTACTGAAGACATCATGTGTGCTAAGAAGATCCTAGATATTGAAGGAATTGGTTACTAGTGAATTCTCATTTTATTTTCTATTTCCCCTTCCTTCCTTCCCTTCATCCCTTTAGCCCCAGCACCACTGCCTTCTCTTTCTATCTCCTGGTCAGTTAATCTAAAATATAGTCTCCAAAGAGAATTCATAAAGCAGAGTCAGGTCTCCAATTTTTTTATTTTTTTTGAGGAGGTTCCAGGGATTGAACCCAGTTCTTGTACATGGGAAGCAGGTGCTCAACTACTGAGCTACACCTCTGCTCTCATGGTATCCAATTCTTAAGCCTCTCTCGCTCCACTCCTCTCTAGCAACTCTCCTAATAAGGTGTTCTATAATTGAGGGCTGAAACCCAACCTTCCCTTCACCTGACCTTGGACATTTAATTCCACTTGTTTTGTTCTAGACCCTAAAGCAAGGCATAGGTACCATTGCACATCTTTCTAGCCTTACAATTTTCTTGCTGTGGGACTGTGTACTCTACCTCAAGAATAGATTCATTGAGATACTGAAGTCACCCAGCCACTTTCCATCTGGCTGGGAAAGTCTTTCTGTACTTCTCATCCACGTTCTTCCACCTCAGCCTTTTGGGATGATGCTAGCTGGAAGTTTGAGCTACATTCCAGCTGGCCAACTAACCCTGTAACCTTCTATATTACCAGGTTGGCCCATAAACAACTTTGCTCTGAGAAGCTGGAACAGTGGCTCTGCAAGACCTCGAGAACACCCTGCTGCCCTTGCTGCTCCCAGGCCCTCACTCCTCCCAGAACTCCTCTTCCCTAAGGCTACCTCAGTTTGCATCATTCTAACCCCTGAAGTTGATTTGTTTCTGATCCCTAGACCCTGCAGTGATGCCATTGGGCTTTTGAGGACTATTCTGCAAGGATATGTGACTGGTGCACTGGATTTTAGACCCTTGCTCAGTGCCCCGAAGGCACTTTCTCTACAGAAATGTATTCTCCCTCTGTCCTGAATAAAAGGCCTGACTTTAAGTGGCTGGCTATGTGTTCTTCCTGGAGGCAAAGAGAGGAAATAGGAAAAGTAACTGGACACTGGAGCTATGGATAATAGCCACATTCTACCTTAACTGAAGAGGAAATGGGCAGAAATCATAACAGAATAATAGGGGTTACTTTCTGTACCAATTTAATTCAACTAACTTCAGTTAGTTGCCTAGTATATTCAAGGAACTATTAGGGATACAAAGTTGGCTGAAACGGTCTCTTTCCTCAATGACTAAAAGGAAAGATAAGATGAATAAACATTAGTAAATAGTTATAATGCAAGGAATAGTGTCATAAGAACCATGAGAGATGTTAAAAATGTTCCCAGGCATTCAAAAGAGGAAGGATAATTTGTATTTGGGAGACTGTGGATAAAAGGAATGAAAGTGATATCCACTTTGGTGTTCTATGAGATACCTCTGGTGACACCCAGGTCCTATACAAGTGGGGATAGCCCCAGAGATTGATGCCTAATTAGTGGGCTCTTCATTGGCATCTGTGTTCCTGAGAGTGACAGAGTTGGACTCAAATAAGTCATCCCTGCACATGGTCCATCAGTCCCTTCTACTCAAACCTATATGTGATGCAGGAGTTTTTTAGGTGTACTTCCAGAGACCGTATCCTCTGGCCCACCTATGTGCCAGCTGTGCCTGGAATCTCAGTGGAGCTGCAACTCCTACCCTACTGCTCAATGGACTCATCCAAGTAACCTGGTGAGGAGACAACGATGGGCAACAGCCATCCCAGGGAATGGAGAGGGCCTGCAGCTGAAGGCAAGATAATCTCATCCACTACATCCATGGGATATAAGCCCTCTCTCACTTGGAGGTGGAGTGGACATCACCTTCCAAGTCCCCTCAGGATTGGGGGAGGAACTGTGGACGAGAGTGGACTTGGTGGTGTTCTGTTGTAGACATATTGTGATTTAAGCAATGGAAGAAATTGTAGCAGTGAGGTGGAGCTGGTGGCCACTGAACATTTTTGGGGCAGGGAGAGGAGGGGCAGTTGAAATACTCGGGCTTTTTTGGGACTTTGGGGGTTGTCCTGAGTGGCGAAGCGGCGACGGATGTAGGCCATTTTCCATCAGAATATACCATGCAGAACTGTGTGGGAGAGAGTGTGGTCTATGATGTGAACTGTGGTCTATGCTCAGTAGCAAGGCCCCAGGATGTGTACATCCATTGTGGGTGTTGTACCACACGGATGAGGAATGGTTGGTTGTGTGGGATGTTGTTGGAGGTGTGGGCGGTGGGGAGCATGGGAATTCCTGTAATTTCTGAGTAATATTTAGGTAATCTAGGCACCTTTAAAAAAAAAATATATATATATATATATATATATAACAAATAACATTTATGTAAACAAATGCACATATATGCATATGTATTTATATATCATTTTACAAATATTGGTATGTATTGTGAAAAATTTGATTTTTACCCACAATAAAAAAAAATTAAAAAAAAAAGTAATGAAGGAAGGCTTCATGAAAGGGATAGTATTTAAGTTGGTTTTGAAAGGTGGGTGGAATTTTCACAGGTGGAAATGTGTGATAGGAAATGAATTGTATTGGCAAGGGCTCCAAGAATCTGTAATTGAGGACAGAGTGTTGAGGGATTTCCTTGTCCTTGAGATAAAGAAATTCCATTCACTGAGGAGCTGTGAGAGGGACTATCTCTGCAGAAATCAGAGAAAGAACAGGGGAACCTTACAGTTAGCGCAATAATTCTTAAGAATCCAAGCCCCTGGGGGCTTTTGGTTTGGACCCTGCCCTCCAATACTTCCCTTTGCTGCTTTGTATTTTAAGGAGGGAGTTTGGAGGGCTTTATTCTAATGATTATGGGATGGGATACATGAATGAAAATGAGTCGGGAGATATGGGTCCTAGAGTCTGTTTCTGCTACTCCCTGATGGTCTGAACCTGGGCAAGTCATCTCTCATTTCTGTGCCTCAATTTCATCATCTTAAAATGAGGGTTTTGGTTTTCATGGTTTTCTGAGATCTTGTCCTACTTTGACAATCTAGCATGGCTAAACTCCTGTTTAATTTATCATGTTTCTGAATTTAGCTGGGAATGAAATTCACATCTTCTTCTTGCCCTCCTAAGGTGTCTAATACTGTGGATTATGCTATTCCCAACCCCCATGCCCAATGAAGCTTTAGCCCGTCAGACTATGCTTCTCTTGTCTCAGAGACCAGCAGCTCCCAAACGAAGCCCCTATAGCCTGTTTAGTGACCACAAGGGCCAGGCAGGGGTCAGGGAGACTATTACTCTAGTATATCCAATGAAAACAAACTCTTGGGAAATAAGTAGGTATCAGTTATATCATTTTAGTGTGAATTTACACACAATATGATACCTCTCTCAGGGGTATTGCATGCTATTCCCTTCCTAATTATGGGAAAAAAGGCTTTTCTCCAAGTCCACAGGGTTTCATGAATAAACCCTGTGTGGGGTATGTGTGGAAGGGCAGGGATGGAGGGTCATTATTCCCACTGAACTCACCAGTCTACTTCTCAGATGGTACCCTGCCTCAGCTACACTGGCAGGAAGCCAAGTGCTCAGGGAAACGTAAGAGACCAGCTCCATCAAGTGACCAGAACAGAAATGCAGCTTGAGCTGTGCAGTGTTGTTCAGCTCTGCAGGTCTGACCTTCATCCTACCTAGAAGATTAGGAAATTCTACCTTTGAAGACCTGTAGACCTCTATATGATGATATGACCTTCAGCAGCCATTGCTTAAAGAAATCAACAAGAATAGGAGTTTATTTGTAGAGAGGATTTTAGCCTGAGGGTCAGAGGCTAAAGAATAAACATGCAGAAGCCTGGGACCTGGCATGAAAGCAGTCTTGATGGAAGCACACCTCTTAGTCTTTGTGTAGAAGCAGGACAGGGAACTGCTGCTGTTCTCTTCCTGAGAACTATCTTGGTACTAAATTAGAGGTGGGGTGGCAGCTGACCATTTGTTCTGCTTTTTCCAAATCCTTCTCTTCCGTCTAGTCCTGAAGTGAGGACCGGAACCAGGCAGGGACCTGCAGTGGACCAGGGTAAAGTGGGAGGTGGTGAGGCTCAGGCAGAGGCTGTCAGAGTGCTGCCTGTTCTTTGAGCCCTGTGAGAGGAGGACTTGGAACTATAGATTCTCTTTCTCTCCTTTAATCCTGATTTCTCCTCCTTGCTAATTTCCTGTGACACCTGTCCTGTGAAGGCAGGAATTTTACTGGAGGAAATGAAATGATTCTTTTCATGTTACTTCTGCAACTCTCTCTTCTCTTTCCCATTCATTCTTTTTTTCACTTGTCCAACACACTTTGAGAACCTATGATTTGATAAGACTGTACTAGACACTGGGGTACAGGAGCTATTAGACAGGGATTTTGCTCTCAAAATGCTTAGACTTCAGAGAGGGTTACTCACCACCTCCTATTCCTAGGGTCATGCCAGAGAAAAGACTCTTCAGACAGGTCCAACATTCACTCCTTAACCTCTAAACAGTTATTGAGGATTCGCTATTTGTTAGGCTCTACTTCAAGTGTTAGTTGCTAAGAGTAAAAACAAGGAGAAACACTAATTTTACTTTATTTCTTGCTAAACTATTATAGAGCTGTGGATCTTTCCAGAGACCTTTTGAGATGGGAACAAACGGGGAGTTGGATCTTGCAGTAACCAAGACAGATCCTTCCAGAATGCCATGGGGTATTTGCTAGTGGTCTGACAGGTTGAGTTACACTTTGTGTCAACATACTAGACAAAAATAAAAGTGAGAGGAAGAGGCATAAAAGGGAGGAGTGGAAAGAAGGGACAACAAATAAGAGGAAAAGGTAATAAGAATAGTAATGACTAGTGAAACCAGAAGGACTTTCCTTGTGCAGTGACTGGGCATCCTGTGGGTGGGTGTTGCCTGCTCTGTGAAGATTTCCCAGCCTCCTGACTGGGGTCGGATTCAGGACAGAGACACTGAGTCCTCTGTTTTGGAAAGGACTGAGTAGTGAGAGCTCTTCCTGCTTCCTTTTCCTTTTCCTCTCAGAACTTTTCCTGTTGAGGAGGCTGTGGAGCCTGGTTTAGAAGGTTAACCTGGACTTCCTGGCCACCATTGTCCTCAGAGCCGCCTTCACCTCCTGGTTCTTCAGACTGTAGATGAAGGGATTTAACAAAGGGGTCACCACACTGTATTGAACAGAGAGTGCTTGCTCTAGGGCTGAGCCAGATGCTGGAGTCATGTACCTTTAAGGGAATTGCACAAAAATGAAAACTGAGTTCAGGACAAGAGCCACAATATTGTTGGCAGTAACAGTCCATCCCATCCCAGAGACCACCAAGGGGGTCCTCAGAGCTGAGTCAACCCTCACTGGGGGCAGCACCTAGAAATGACTGTCTGATCACTGAAACATCAGTCATTTCTGCCTTCAGATTGCCTCTAAACATGAATGACCTTATGTAGAAAGTCATAGGAGATTTCCTGAGAAAAAAAGGAAGTTTTGCAGCATATCAAAGGCTGCAGGTTAGAATATACTAATAATTTAATGCTTTTCAGTAACACTTCATAGTTTTCAAAGCATCTTTCTATAATAGTTACAATGACAATATGAAGATTTCTCCCCCTATCCCCCTATATGGACAACAATATGGGCACACTATATCCTCATCTTGTGACAGTTGTTCCTTGAAACTTGTATGCTTAGTCCAACAATTCTTCCATTTTTTCCAACATTTATGGCTCTGGAAATTACTCTCAGTATCATAGCACATTATTTTTGTAATGTTTCATGGAACAAATGTTTGTCCATTTAGTTGCATTTTTCTTTAGTTTATAAAAGATCAATTATTATATGAAGTCAAAACTGGTAAATAAAATGGGAGATAAAAATATATTAAGCATAAGATATGATTCCAAAATAATAAGACTGAAGTTTTTTCGTATATTTTTTAGTGCCAGTGAAAGTAGTTCCTAATGAAGCATTCTAAAACAGTTTTTTTTTTCCCCCAATGTCACTATCATCATTGGAAGAAGTATAGACTACCCAAAGAATGTTCTTTGTGGGCTCTGATGTGTTTGGCTGAAAAATACTCATTTTACTATCATTCTTCACAACTGAATTTGCTTCTCCTAACATTACCGTAAAGCATGTGGAAGAAATCTTATTGTTCTCTTATGGCATATGAGGAAACTGAGACAAAGAAGTGACGTCCACAGTCATGTCCGTGGCTGGTGAGCTATTTTGCCATGAGGCTCAGGAGACATCCTCTAAAACATTCCTTATCATCTTTTCCTACCCCTTGACTTCTCTCTAAGTCACATGCAGGCAAGAGAAGTGTTGAGAAACTTGGGCAAATCCACTTCCTGCTCACTAGTGGAGAGCACACGCATTTGTTGTTCTGTCTTCTAGTAAGGGAGGACTCTCCAGCTAGAGCTGTTTATGTTCAAGAAAAGAATGGTAGTAAAGAGCATGAGATTTGAAATTGATGAGAACTTGCCTCAAATTGTGGCTCCATTATGAGCTTGTTGTGGGACCTTAGAGGAATTATCTGTTCACTCCTGAATCCTGAGTTCCTTATCTGAAAATTGGGCTAATATCTCTCTTGTAGAGTCATACATATTAAAATTGAGTCTGACCATGTTAAGCAGCTGGTGTATAGGTGATTAATAAATAGTTATTACACAAACTACATTTGGAGATATCATCTTCCAGTAGGAAAGAAATATTGCATCTGTTTTAAGAATGATGCGTTTTATTTTTGGTTTAGCACTGAATAAAAATCTACAAAAGCCATTTTGATTTCCTTTTAGGAACTCCCAAATCTCAGGTTAATAAAGTAGGGAAATCTTTAGTTTTTGTCTAAGTTCATTTTTCAGAGTAGACAATTGAAAAAAGAAAACGGATTCTTTATAGTTGCACAACTAGTTCACAGCAGAGTCAGGATTGGAACCCAGTCCTTTTGAATTCCAGCACAATTATTTTCCTGATATTTTGTAGTGCTTCTGTTCTACAGACCAAGACCACTTTAGGGTGAGGAATACCCATATTTACATTAAGGGAGTATAGTATGACATACCTGAAAAATCCTGAACCGTAAAAGATGGTGACCATGAGGAAATGAGAAGAGCAAGTGGAGAAGATCTTCCTCTGACCCTTGGCAGAGTTTATTCCCAGGGCTGTCAAGATGATATGGGTATAGGAACCCAGCAACAAGACAAGGGTGCCAAGGCCCAGGACCACCATGGTGGTCAGGATGGAGACAATGCTAGTGTAAGGGTCAGAACAGGCCAACAGGAGCACTGGGGGAAGCTCGCAGGCAAAACTGTGGATGAGGTTGGGACCACAAAAGTGCTGCTGAGCTAGGAGGAGAGTGTTCATCAGGCTAGTCCCTATGCCTATGGCCCAGGATACCCCCACCAGGCCAATGCATACCTTCTTGTTCATAGCCACCACATACAGCAGGGGGTGGCACACAGCCTGGAACCGGTCATAGGCCATGACAGAAAGGAGGCAAGCTTCAGTGGCACCAGAGAAGATAACCAAGGAGATCTGGGTGAAACATTCAAGAAGGGATACAGTCTTCCACTTAGAAAGAAGGTTCTCCAGCAGTTTAGGCACAATGATGGAGGAATAGAAAGCATCCAGGCAGGAGAGATGACTCAAGAAGAAGTACATGGGAGTGTGGAGACGGGAATGAGTTCTGATCACCAGCAGCAACAGTAGGTTTCCTGTGATGGTCAAGAGATAAATCACCAGGAACAGTCCAAAGAGTAGTACCTGGATATGAGGATTGTCAGATAGTCCCAGAAGAACAAATGCAGTGATTGTGGTTACGTTGCTAACTTCCATGGAACATTCCAGTTTCCCTTCAGAGGCATAAGAACTGGAAAGATCACTTGAATGGGTCATCAGGCTCAGAGTATGTGTGGGGATGAGGCATTATGAGGAAATCTTCAGGGCTGACCTAGGACAGATGATGAAGCAGAAACAGCCCTGCCATGTCAGACCTTGTCACCCCTTCCTGGCTCAGGGCAGTAGCCTATTGGCCAAGATGAAGAACATGGGGAGGATGAGTGTAGAGAATCATACCTGAAAAGGAAAGAGGAAAGAACAGGGATTATAATTCACACTGGAGAATAAAGGAAGGTAGCAGGGAACAGAATCCAGAGTAATGAAAAGTGCTGTTTTCCATTTTCAAAAGGAACTAAACATAAACCACAGAAGAGGCAACTGGCAAAGTGAATGAGCAGTAAACTTTGACTTACTATCTGGCTGACAGTTCTTGCCACTTTAGGCTCATGAGTAAGTCACTTGACCCCTATGAGCATTAGTCTTGTCATTAAAAAAAAAAAAACAAAAAAAACAAGAGATAGTTTCTAAGATACATTCCAGCTTAGAAATTCCAAAGATGGGAAAACAAGATTCCTTGGGTATCCCTGGTACTAAATAGAAAACCCTTCTGCCCTTCTGCATCAACCCAAGCAGGAGTGTCACATGAGTATTCATGGAAGCCTTGCAGGAGAAGCCCTCATTTTGAAGACGAAGGCTGTGCACATCTGTCATTCCAATGTCTTCCCATTCTGGGGTTTCTGAAAATCTATCATGTCCACTATTTCCACTGTAATCTCAGAACCTAACATGAGAGTCCACAAAGACTGGTCTATTCTCTGAGTTGGGACCAGTGGATTTGCATGAAGGCAAGTCGGATTTAGACCCCCTGATGTTAAAAGTCAGAAAGTAGAGTGGAGGAAACAGAACACCTGGTAAAAATGGTTATATAAAGTGTTTAGTCTAGACCAGAAGAAGGTAAAATGGTCACCCCCCCATTGAAGGGTAACAAAGGAAGATGAGAAATGAGGATCTGACCTCTATTCTTGGCTGGTACACTCATAGGTTCCCAGAGTGAATAGTTTTAGGACAAGATGGATTTGATTGAGGAGATTTGTCTTCACCTGGTCTTCCTGGGCCAGCAAAAGATTCCCTCAGTGGGGGATACGTGTATGGCATCCTTTCCAATTCAGGAGCAAAAGCTAAAGATATAGCTGGAGCTCTATGGTTTTCCGCTGACTTTGTCCTTTAGAGCGTGCAGGAGAAGAACTGCTGAACAAGGAAAAATCCCTGCAATCTTTTGTCTAAGGGGAAACCTTCTTAATGCTGCCTCCCAAATAACAATGACCAGAGGGATTTGATCCCAGCTCTAGACCTTAGAGAGCGAGGAAAGGCCTCCAGAGAGGCCTTTAAGTAGGTGGCCTGCTCTAGCTCAGCATGGGTTCTCCAGGGTCAACTCCTCCTTCCCTGTATTATTCTTGTTTCAGTGAGTTGCATCATTCAAGAGGAGCTCCAATGTAGCCAATATTTTTTTTTAGAGGAAATTTTTATAAAATAAAATCAACAATTTAAAAGTGAATAATTCAGTGGTATTTAGTACATTCAAAATGCTGTACAGCTCCTCCTCTATCTAGGTCCAAAATCCTGCATTACCCTGAAAGGAAACCCTGTACCCATTAAGGATTTACTTCCCATTCTCTCCTACCCCCAGGCCCTGGTAATC
>JAQZBX010080318.1:0-13841 GCA_029593785.1 Cabassous unicinctus
GTGGTTTAACATTTCGGAAAATGATCTCACTTTCTATTGTTGATCAAAACATAAATCTAGTTGAAATCCTTGATTTTTCTTCCTCATCCTCTCTATATCCAATGCATCCATGTGTCCTGTTGCCTCAGCCGCTGAATTTTAACCCACATCTACTGCTTCTTTCTTTCTCCATTAATACCATCCTGATCCCAGCCACTAGCATCTTACACAAGATGTCTCCTAAAATCTATTCTCCTTCCACTTCTTGATCCCTTAAAATCCATTCTTCCCATAGCTGCCAGGCTGATCGTTTAGAGCTTAAATTGGATCATGGTACCCTAACCCCCTTAAATCTTCATAGCAAGATTTAAGTCTTTCATCACACTAAAATAAAATGCACAATGTTCTATAGGCCCCACATTTGGTCTACTTCTTTGACATCATTGCATACCCCCTCATCCCTCACTGACTACCCAGCCTCTCTAACACTCTGTTTCTCTCTCCCAAACATTGACCTCTGTCCTCTCCCAGCACTTATGCCATTGCCGTTTCCTCTTCCTGGAACTCTCTTCTAGATTCTTTTCTTCATCCATTCCACTCAATATGTGGTCCATGGATGGGCTGCATCCGCAGCACCTGGGATCTTGTTGGAAGGGCAGTCTCAGGCCTGACCCCTGATCTTCTGAATCATAATCTGCATTTTAACAAGATTCCCAGGTGATACATATGCAAGTTATAGTTGGAGATGTTCTTGTTTAGTCCTCATCTCAATTGCTACCTCCTCAGAGAGGCTTACTTGACCACCAATCTAATTAGTTTCCCAAATCATTCTCTATTATACCACTTATTTGATTTTCTCACAGCAATTAACATTAGATGAAAATGCCTTATTTGTTAACTAACATGTTTATTGTTTTTCCCCACTAGACTATAAGTTCCATGAAAGTAGGGACCATGTTTTTATTAAGCAACACTATTTTACCACCCAGCCTGTCTCATCAATAAATATTTGATCGATGAATGAATGTTCAAATATTTACTTAATCTTAATGATCAAAGAGACAGTGGAATAAAACAAGTTTGTGATTTCTATTTGTTTTTTTCTAACCTAATTGCCACCTAGAAAAATTATGAGGCAAATCAGTTGTTTTTGGCACAAATCTCCTGCAGTACCCTAAATGAATTTAAGGAAGGAAGGAAGGAAAGAAAGGAGGCCAGCTGGGAAGACAAGCTGGTAATAAATGGGATGGTATTGCAAAAGACTTCAAAGGACTACAAAGGATAGGACTGCAGAGGCAAGTAAAATAAAATCACATTTGGCTCCCCAACATGGTGCAAATTATGCTAATTTCTCACCTTCTAGAGTTTGTAAAACACCGATGGTTGAACCTTTATATCTCATGTTGTACTGCATGGACTACAACACCATTTAGCAGCCATTAAGAAGAGGAAAATGTGTTAATGACATCCAATTAAGAAAGTTAATCACATGATAATTTAATGCAATACATGAGCCTTGATTGGGTCCAGGATCAGAAAAATAAATACAATTTTGCAGACATTTGGAGGAAGTTTGAATATAAATTGTGTATTCATTATCTATTAATGTGCAACAAAATCATTCTAAAACATAGTGGTTTAGGGAAGTGGATGTGGCTTAAGTGATTGGGCTTCCGCCTACCACATGGGAGGTTCCGGGTTTGGTTCCCAGTGACTCCTAAAGAAGACAGTGAGCTGGTGCAATGGGAAGGAGTGGTGTAACCGTTGGCCAATTTGATGTAATTATGAATTCCAAAAATATAATTGGATCATGCTTGTAAACTGATCTGCTAATCTGGGCATGATTAGGTTATGATTAGGGTGTTGAGCCCCACCCCTTGGTGGGTGGGGAATCGAATATAAAAGGCAAGGCAAAGAACAGAGTTGAAGCAGTCTTTTGAGAAACAGTTTTGATGTTAGAAAGAAGGTCCCAGGAGAAGAGAAGCGAGCCATTCACCTGATCGTCCACAGCTGACCTTGTGGAAGAAACAGGAGCTAAGCCCGGAGAGAAATGCAGCCCCGGGAAGAGAGGAACCCCAGAAGCCTGAATCCTGGCAAACGCTGGCAGCTGTCTTGCTCCAACACGTGGCAATGGACTGTGGTGAGAGAAGAAACTTAACGCTTTATGGCCTGGTATCTGTGGACTTCTACCCCAAATAAATACCCTTTATAAAGACCAACTCATTTTTGGTATTTCACATTAGCACCCCTTTGGCTGACTAATACATGTGGCAAGCTGATGCAACAAGATGATGCAATAAGAGATGCAAGGAAAACATAATCAAAGACACAACAAAGCAGGGAGTAGAGGTGGTTCAAGAGATTAAGTGCCTCCCTCCCACATCGGAGTTCCCAGGTTTGGTACCTGGTGCCTCCTAAGGAAACAAGGAGGAACAGACACAGCAAGTGCAAACAACAAGTGGATGGGGAGTACACAACTTATCAAAACATATGGGATACAGTGAAGGCATTCTTGACAGGGAAATTTAAAGCCCTAAACGTCTATATTAAAAAAGAAGAAAGAGCTAAACTCAAAGATTTAACTGAACAGCTAGAGAAACTAGAAAAAGAACAGCAAACCAGTCTCAAAGCAAGCAGAAGGAAAGAAATAATAAAGACTAGAGCAGAAATAAATGAAATTGAGAACAACAAAAAAAACAATAGAAATCAACAAAACCACAACTTGGTTCTTTGAGAAGATCAACTTGACAAACCCCTAGCTAGACCAACAAAGAAAAAAAAAGAGAGAAGATACAAATAAATACAATCAGAAATGAAAGGGGGGAAGTTACAACTGACCCCACAGAAATAAAAAGGATCATAAGAGGATATTATGAGAAACTGTATGCCAACATACTAGACAACCTAGATGAAATGGACAAATTCCTAGAAATACACAAACAACTTACACTGATGCTACAAGAAATACAAGAACTTAACAAACCAATCACATTTAAAAAGATTTAATCTGTCATCAAAAATCTCCCAGCAAAGAAAAGTCCAGGACCAGATGGCTTCACAGGTGAATTCTACCAAGCATTTAAAAAAGAATTAACACCAATCCTTTCCAAAAAATTCAAGAGGAGGGAAAATAACACAACACATTTTATGACGCCAACATCACCCTAATACCAAAGCCAGGTAAACTTACTACAAAAAAAAGAAAATTACAGACCAATCTCTCTAATGAACATAGAGGCAAAAATTGTCAAGAAAATACTTGCAAAGCAAATTCAACAGCATATCAAAAGACTTATACATCACAACCAAATGGGATTTAATCCTGGTATGCAAGGCTGGTTCATCATAAGAAACACAGTCAACATAATACACCACATTAACAAATTGAAGGAAAAAAAACACGTGATCATTTCAATTGACGCAGAAAAGGCATTTGACAAAATCCAGCATCCTTTTTTGATAAAAAACACTTCAAAAGATAGGAATAGAAGGAAAATTCCTCAATTTGATAAAAGGCATATAGGAAAACCCCACAGCGAACATCATACTCAATGGGGAAAGGTAGAAAGCTTTCCCTCTAAGATCTGGAAGAAGACAAGGATGCCCACTGTCACCATTGTTATTCAATATTGTACTAGAATTTCTAGCTAGGGCAATTAAATGAGGAAAAAAAAAAATAAAGGCATCCAAATAGGAAAAGAGGAATTAAAACTCTCACTGTTTGCGGATGACATGATCCGGTATTTAGAAAATTCGGAAGTATCCACAACAAAGCTACTTGAGCTAATAAATGAGTTCAGTAAAGTGTCAGGATACAAGATTGTAACAGTTTGATAAGGTTTATGAATTTCAAAAGTAGATATTGGATTATGTTTATAAACTGGTCTGTACCTGGGTGTGATTAAATTATGATTAGGGCTTTGATTAGCCCACATCAGTATGATGTTGAGTCCCCGCCCTCTTGGTGGGCAGGGACTCACAGATAAAACTACACGGCAGAGCAGAGCAGTTAGTTGGAGTTTTGATACTGGAGTTTTGATGTTGGAGATTTTTGATGTTGGAGTTTTTGAGCTGGAGCCCTAGGAAGTAAGCACACAGAGGAGCTTGGTCGTTAGGAAGGAGAGAAGGCCCTGGGAAAAGAGATAAGCCGTTCACCTGACAGTTCACAGCTGGCCTTCTGCAGAGAGGCAAAGCCTAGAGAGCCTCATAATCTACAGCTGACCTTGTGGAGAAAACAGAGGGGCTGAGCTCAGAGAGGAATGGAACCCTGGGAAGAGAGGAACTCATGAAGCTTGAACCCTGGCAAACATCGGCAGCTATCTTGTTCCAACATGTGGCAACAGAATTTGGTGAGGGAAGAAACTTAGGCTTTATGGCCTGGTAACTGTAAGCCTGTACCCCAAATAAATACCCTTTATAAATGCCAACAGATTTCTGGTATTTTGCATCAGCACCCTTTTGGCTGACTAATACAAAGATCAACACACAAATATCATTAATGTTTTTGTACACTAGTACTGAACAATGTCAGGATTAGTTAAGGGGGGAAATTCCATTTACAATAGCAACAAAAAGACTCAAATACCTAGGAATCAATTTAATCAAAGAAGTACAGGACCTAAATGCAGAAAACTACAAAACAATGCTAAAAGAAATAAAAACAGACCTAAACAAATGGAAAGACATTCCGTGTTCATGGATTGGAAGAATAAATATCATGAAGATGTCAATCTTACCCAAATTGATTTATAGATTCATTGAAATACCAATCAAAATTCCAACAGCCTACTTTACAGAATTAGCAAAGGTAATTACCAAATTCATTTGGAAGTGAAAGTACACCAGAATAGCCATAAGCATCCCAAAAAAGAAAAGTGACATGGGAGGAATTTCACTGCCTGACCTTGAAACATATTACAAAGCTATAGTGCTCAAAACAGCATGATACTGGCATAAAGATAGATACATCAATCAGTGGAATAGAATTGAGAATCCAGAAATAAACCCTCACCTATATGATCAATTGGTTTTTGACAAACCTACCAAGTCCATGTTAAAGGGACAAAACAGTCCCTTCAACAAATGGTGCTGGGAGAACTGGATATCCATAATCAAAATAATGAACGAGGACCCCTATCTCACTCCCTATACAAGAATCAACACAAAATGGATCAAAGACCTAAATATAAAAGCCAGGATTATAACACTACTAGAAGAAAATGTAGGGAACCATCTTGTGGTAGGTGGTGGTTTCTTGGACCTTTCACCTAAAGCACACGCAACAAAATTAAAAATAGATAAATGGGACCTCCTCAAAATTAAACACTTTTGCACCTCACAGGACTGTCAAAAGGGTGAAAAGGCAGCCAACTCAATGGGAGAAAATATTTGGAAATCACATGTCCGATAAGTGTTTAATATCCAGGATATATAAAGAGATGTTACAACTCAACAATAAAAAGACAAATGACCCAATTAATAAATGGGCAAAAGACTTGAATAGAAGACACACAGAAGCAGATACACAGGAAGAGAGAGCGCTCCATAGACACAGCCCCAGAAAGAGATATGAGCCTGATAGTCTACAGCTGACCTTGTGGAGCGAGCAGAGCAGCTAAGCCTGGAAAGCCTGGGGAGAGAGACAAACCTTACGCCAGGCTACAGCTGAAATTGGAAGAAACTGGGACCATGGAGCCTTAAGAGGAAGGAGGAAGGCTGAACCCTCACAGAGATCACCCGCCATCTTGTGTCAACACGTGGCAACAGAATTTGGGTGAGAAAGTACGTACCTCTTATGGTACCTTGAGTTGGGCTCTTTAGGGCCTGGTAACTGTAAGCTTATACCTGAAATAAATATCCTTTACAAAAGCCAAAAAAAAAACAAAACACTTGAATAGACATTTCTCCAAAGAAGAAATACAAATGGCAAAAAAACACATGAAGAAATGCTCAACATCACCAATGATTAGGGAAATGCAAATCAAAACTACAAGGAGTTATCAATTCAAACCAATCAGAATGGCCACTATTAAAAACACAGAGAACTACAAGTGTTGGAGAGGATGTGGAGAGGTTGGAACACTTATTGACTGTTGATGGGAATGCAGAATGGTACAGCCACTGTGCAGGATTGTTTGGCAGTTCCTAAAGAAGCATAATATAGACTTACCACATGACCCTGCAATACCATTACTGGGTATATACCCAGGAGAACTGAGAGCAGTGACACGAACAGACATCTGCACACTGATGCTCATAGCAGCATTATTCACAATTGCCAAAAGTTGGAAACAACCCAGGTGTCCATCAACTGATGAATGGATAAACAAACTGTGGTGTATTCACACGATAGAATATTATGCAGTTGTAAGAAGAAATGAAGTCATAAAGCATATGACAGCATGGATGAACCTCGAGGACATTATGTTGAGTGAAGCAATCCAGACACAAAAGGACAAATACTGTATGATTGCGTTTCTCTGAACCAAACATATTGTGTAATATATTGTATCATTCAAAAAAAATTATATGTATCCAGTACATTTAATTGAGAAATGTATGTTTTTATTAACTGTGTTTTCTTTTCATGCTTTAATTATTGTTTATATTTTCAATTATTAAATATACAAAATAAAATTTTAAAAAATGCAAAAAAAAAGACAGATGGAAATAAGATATGTTGTATGAAAACCAAAGAATAAAGTGGTGGAATGAAATAATGCATTAACAATATTATCATTGAATGTGAATAGATTAAGATCCCCAATCAAAAGATACAGGTTGACAGAATGGATTAAAAAAACATGAGCTCTCCATATGCTGCTTACAAGAGACTCATCTAAAACCCAGGTTACCAACTGGCTGAAAGTGAAAGATTGGAAAAAGATATTCCATGCAAATAGCAACTAAAAAATAGCAGGAGTAGCTATACTAATATTGGACAAAACAGACTATTAATGGGCCATTATATATTAATAAAAGGGACAATCCACCAGGAAGAAAGAAAAGTCATAAATATCTATGCACCTAACCAGGGTGCCCCAAAATATATGAGACAAACTCTGGCAAAACTGAAGGGAGAAATAGACATCTCTATAATAATAGTTGGAGACTTCAACACACCACTCACATCATTAGATAGAACTAGACAGAAGATCAACAAGGAAACAGAGAACTTGAACAATATGATAAATGCCTTAGACCTAATGAACATATACAGAATGTTTCACCCAATCTCAGTGGATTATAAATTCTTCTCAAGTGCCCATAGATCTTTCTCTGGGGTAGACCACATGTTAGGGCACAATGAGGCCCTCAATAAATATAAAAGGACTGAAATCATACAAAGCACCTTTTCAGATCATAATGGAATAAAACTGGAAATCAATAATAGACAGGAAAAAAAGTAATTCGCAAATGTGTGAAGGCTAAACAACACACTCCTAAATAATCAGTGGGTCAAAGAAGCAATTGCAATTGAACTCAGTAAATATATTGAGAGAAATAAAAATGAAAACACAAGTTACCAAAACTTATGGGATACAGCAAAAGCAGTCTTGAGAGGGAAATTTATAGCCCTAAAAGCCTATATTAAAAAAGAAGAAAGAGCTTAAATCAAAGATCTGACTGAACAACTGGATAAAGTAGGAAAAGAACAGCAAACTAATCCCAAAGCAAGCAGAAGGAAAGAAATAATAAAGATTAGAGCAGAAATAAATGAAATTGAGAACAAAAACAATAGAGAAAATCAACAAAACCAAAAGCTGGTTCTATGCAAAGATCAATAAAATTAACCAACCACTGGCTAGACTAACAAATAAAAAAGAGAGAAGATGCAAAGAAATATAATAAAAAATGAAAGGGAGAAAGTTATGACTTACCCCACTGAAATAAAAAGGAACATAGGATATTATGAGAAACTGTGTGCCAACAAACTAGAAATCCTAGATTAAACAGACAAATTCTTAGAAATGCACAAACATCCTACACTGACACTATAAGAAATACAAGAACTTAACAAACCAATCATATTTAAAGAGATTGAAGCAGTCAGCAAAAATTTCCCAATAAAGAAAAGACCAGGACGAGATGGCTTCACAGGTGAATTCTACCAAGCATTTCAAAAAGAATTAACACCAATCCTGTTTAAACTCTTCCAAAAAATTGAAGAGAGAAAATTACCCAACACATTTTATGAAGGCAACATCATCCTAATATCAAAGCCAGATAAAGACACTACAAGAAAAGAAAATTACAGACCAATCTCTCTAAAGAACATAGATGCAAAAATTCTCAACAAAAAAACTTGCAGATTGAATCCAACAGCATATTAAAAGAATTATACACCATGACCAAGTGGTATTTATTCCTGGTATGCAAGGGTGGTTCAGCATAAGAAAATCAATCAACATAATACTCCGCATTAACAAATTGAAGGAAAAAATACTTGATCATCTCAATCAATGTAGAAAAGGCATTCAACAAAATCCAGGATCCTTTCTTGATAAAAACACTTCAAGGGAGTGGGTGTAGGTCAGTGGATAAGCAGCTGTGTTGCACGTAGGAGATCCTGGGTTCAATTCCCAGTACCTCCTAAAAAAATAAAAAATAAAAACTTTGAAACATAGGAATAGAAGGAAAATTCCTCAAAATGATAAAGGGCATATATGAAAAACCTACAGCCCACATTGTACTCAATGGGAAAAGGATGAAACCTTTCCCTCTAAAGACAGGAACAAGACAAGGATGCCCACTGTTACCACTGTTATTCAACATTGTGCAAGAACTTCTAGCTATAACAATTAGACAAGAAAAAAAAAAAGAAAAAAAGGCATCCAAATAGGAAAAGTGGAAGTAAAACTCTCAGTATTTGTGGATGACATGATCCTGTATTTAGAAAATTCTGAAATGTCTATGACAAAGCTACTTGAGCTAATGAATAAATTCAGCAAGGTGTCAGGATACAAGATCAACTTGCAAAAATCAGTAATGTTTCTGTACCCTAGTATTGAACCATTTGAGGAGGAAATCAGGGAAAATATCCCTTAAAATAGCGACAAGAAGACTCAAAAACCTAGGAATCAATTTAACCAAAGAAGTATAGGACCTATATTCAGAAAACTACAAAACAATGCTAAAAGAAATCAAAGAAAATCTAAACAAGTGGAAAGACATTCCGTGTTCATGGATTGGAAGACTAAATATCGTGAAGATGCCAATCCTATCAGAACTGATTCATATATTCAATGCAATACCCATCAAATTTCCAACAGCCTACTTCTCAGAAATAGAAAAGGCAATTATCAAATTCATTTGGAAGGGAAAGTGTACCCAAATAGCTAAAGCATTTGAAAAAAAAAAAAAAGAGTGATGTAGGACAACTTTCACTGCCTGACCTTGAAACAAATTACAAAGCTACAGTGGTCAAAACAGAATGGTTTTAGCATAAAGATAGACACATCAATCAGTGGAATAGAATTGAGAGTCCAGATATAAACCCTCAACTATATGATCATTTGGTTTTTGACAAACGTACCAAGTCCATGTCAAAGGGACAAAACAGTTTCTTCAACAAATGGTGCTGGGAGAACTGGATATCTATAACCAAAAGAATGAAAGAGTACCCCTAACTCACCCCCTATACAAGAATCAACTCAAAATGGACCAAAGACCTAAATATAAAAGCCAGGACCATAAAACTACTAGAAGAAAATGTAGGGAAACATCTTCAAGACCTTGTAGTAGCTGGTGGTTTCTTGGACCTTACACCCAAAGCACGAGCAACAAAAGAAAATATAGATAAATGGGAAAGGGTCTCAAAATTAAACACTCAAAGGACTTTGTCAAAAGGGTGAAAATGCAGCCGACTCAATGGGAGAAAATATTTGGAAATCACATATCTGATAAGGTCTTAATATCTGTGATATATAAAGAGATGCTACAACTCAACAATAAAAAGACAAATGACTTGATTAAAAAATGGGCAAAAGACTTGAATAGATATTTGTCTAAAGAAGAATTACAAATGGTGAAAAAACACATGAAAAAAATTTCAACATCACTAATGATTAGGGAAATGCAAATCAAAAGTATAATGAGATATCATTTCACACCTATCAGAATGGCCACTATTAAAAAGACAGAGAACTACAAGTGTTGGAGAGGATGTGGAGAGATAGGAACACTTATTCTCTCTTGGTGGGAATGTAGAATGCTACAACCATTGTGGAGGACTGTTTGGCAGTTCCTAAAGTAGATGAATATAGATTTGACACATGACCCTGCAATACCACTCCTGGGTATGTGCCCAGAAGAACTGAGAGCAGTGACACCAACAGACATCTGCACACCGATGCTCATAGCAGCGTCATTCACAATTGCCAAAAAATGGAAACAACCCAGGTGTCATCAACCCATGAATGGATAAACAAAATGGAATATGATGCAGATGTAAGAAGAAATGAAGTTGTGAAGCATATGACAACATGGGTGAATCTGGAGGACATTATGTTGAGTGAAGCAAGCCAGACAGAAAAGGACAAATACTGTATGATTGCACTATTATGAACAATATATTGTGTAGTCTCATGGAGTTAATAACTTGAATATGGGTTCACGAGAAAATAGAATGAGGTTAGAGAATGGAAAGCTGAGGGTTAATTTGTGCAGAATTGGAAAAATGTTTTGTGTTAATCTTTGGAAGTGAATAGAAAAGGTGAAAGCATGACATAAAGTTTGTAAACTAGCAGTGCTATTATATGGGTATGGCAATGGTTGAAAGGGAAAGTCTAAGGTCATGTATATTACTAGAAGGAAAGCTAAAAAATGTAACATGGACTATATAGCATAGTCAAATGTCATGTCAAAATGAATATGGGTAATATTGCATATATTAGACTGTTTTTCTTTGAAAATGAACAAATGTATGTTAATGTTACAAGATGTTAATATCAATCACAAAAAACATTATGCTAAGTGAAAGAGAAGAGTTACAAAGTACTACATATTGTATGATTCCATTTAAATAAAATGTAAATATAAATCAATTTAAAGAGATGAAATTAGAACAGCAGTTATGTAGGGCTGGAAAAGGATAGAGGGATTGAGAGATGACTGCTAAGGGGTGTCCAGCTTTTTTTTTGAGTAACGAAATTGTTCTAAATTTTTTGTGCTGATGAATGCATAACATTGTGATTATACTAAAAGCCATTGATCATACACTTTGGATAGATCATAATGTATGTGAATATATCTCTACAAAACTGCTTTAAAAAATTATCTTCCGAGGAAGCAGATGTGGCCCAAGCAGTTGGGCACCCTCCTCCCACATGGGAGGTCCCAGGTTCAGTTCCCAGTGCCTCCTAAAAGAAGACAGGCAGACATAGAGAGCAGACAGTGAGTGCAAAGAATGAGGCGGGGGCGGGGTTAAATAAATAAATAAATTTTAAAAAATTAATTTTCCATTAAGGTTAAAAAAAAATAAAAGGAAATATACCAAGTGAAAGAAACTAGTTACTACAGGGAATGGAGGTGGAGGTGGTTCAAGTGATTAGGTGCCTCCCTCCCACATGGGAGGTGCTGGGTTCGGTTCCCAGTGCCTCCTAAAAAGAAGACGAGCAAACAACAAGGTGGTGGTGGTGGTGGGGAAATAAGTAAATAAAAATGAATAAATCTTTTTTTTTTAAATTTACTACATATTGTTTGACTCCATCTATACAAAACAAATCCAAATAAATTACAAAGACAGTAATAGAATAGCAGCTATTTGTGGCAACGTCAGCATAGACAGATTAAGAGGTGATTATTAAAGGGTAGAGCTTTTCTTGTTTGTCTGTTTTTTTGTTTGTTATTATTATTATTGGAATAATGAAAATGTTCTAATGTTTGAAGTGATGAATGCACAATTATGCAATTACACAAAATATCACTGATTATACACTTTGGATGGATTGTGTGCCTTTATTAATATGTATCAACAAAACTGATTTTTTTAAAAAGGGCCATAAAGTTAGTTTTAATCTGAGATATGTTTGCTTATAAAGCCATTATTTTATCCTTTCTTAGGCACACTTCCCCAAACAATATAATTAGTAAGGACTACATTCATTAATCTCTACAATGAGATTATCACTTTATCTAGGGGAGAATCAGCTAAAAGAAAAAGGGGAAAAAAATGACTTCATTAACTCTAACTTGCTTCTAGCTACAGCCTGCAAGATGTTTCTTAATGTGCTTTTCTTAAAGGTGCCAAGACGTTCTTTTTATTTATTTATTTATTTGTTTGTTTGTTTGTTTGTTTTTTAGGTACCGGGGACTGGGGATTGAACCCCAAACCTCGTATTTTAGAAGCCAACACTCAGCCACATCAGCTCCCCTGAGTTGATTTTTTCATTTGTTTTTCTTTTTTTTTTTTTTTTAGGAGGTACTGGGAACCGAACCCGGGACCTCCCGTGTGGGAAGCAGGCACTCAGACACTTGAGCCACATCCGCTTCCCCCAAGCCTTTCTTTAATCTCCCCAAATCACCAAAACACATTTTGGGTGTACAGAGAAGAGAACTTTCTCATATTTAGCTAGTATTATTTTCTCTTGATATTGAGATTTGCTCACTACCCAAACCTTCTTGGAGTGAAATAGCAGCTCAGAGGTTAAGAGGAGATTATTCTCTCCTCACTCCAGGTCCCGATCAAGACTTATCCAGACCAGAGCAACCTGGCAACCATAGGTTAGACACCTGCTTTAAAGTTTAACTTTACACAAACAGTGCACTGCAGTCCATGGGCAAGGTCCATAAAATCTTTTATTGCCTTGGATGGCTCTGGACAGTCGAGACCTTTAGGTTTTGGCCCCCAGGGGGAGATAACAGAAAAGTAAATGTTTCTCTTCCATGGCCCCATTGCCTGTAGCCAGTTGGCTAATCAAAACAATTAAGCTCTACAGAGCTACCCAAGTAAAAAGCCCTGAGGAGAGAAATATGAGACAGAGGACGCATCCATCTAGGGCTGCCAGGTGGCTTGTGGAAAGCCTGGGACGTGATGCTAGAAGTTCAGCTACTTACCAGTAAGTGACCTTGGACAAGTCACTCACCCTGCCTATGCCTCACGTTCCTCATCTATAGAGTAGGAGTATTGATGCCTGTCCTGCCTGCCTAGTAAGGTTGTTATGAAATTTTAATGAGATAATGTTATGTTACGGTGCCTTTTTTCACAGTAAAAGCATATCCTCAATTCAATTATAATATTATTAAGGTTGAAGGTTTCTGGAACACATTTTCAAATTAATGCATTCAGTCATTTAACAAATAATTATTAAGCACCTCCCATAGGCCAGATTCTATTCTAGATACTGCAGATATAACAGTGAACCAAAAAAGACAAATTTCTCTAATCTGCTTTTAGAGTGTATAGTTTGTTGGCCAAGGGTAATAACTATGAAAAAAAGTAAAAGTGAGGATGCAATTTTAAGTGGGAAAGTGTAGAAGATTGTTACTTTCGTGGCACCTAATGCATCACAACTCCCTGAAGTGGACTTTGCTGTTCCTGACTTGCCAAGCAAATATGGCATTACTGAAGATGTGTGAGCTCTGGAGCCTAGGCCCTCAGAGGCCTTGAGGCTTCCACTCTTGCCCTTTTAGAAGTCTGGACTAGACTAGAGAAGAATGAGATACCATGTAAGAGAGGCCCTGTGAGTGGCAACACCAAGGTCCAGGCCATGTGAGTGGGGTCATCTTACAACTCCAGCCCATGTTGAGATGCCAGAGGATTGCGCCCTCATGGATGACCTCCAGCAACTCCATTTAATCCACAGACTTGTGTGAAATAAGTCATTGATGTTTTAAAGAGGTGGCCAGAGAAAGCCTCTCTG
>JAQZBX010080319.1:0-13852 GCA_029593785.1 Cabassous unicinctus
AAAAAAAAAACCTAGGCAAGAGAGAGAAACCGACCTTCAGAGTAAACTCAAGATAATTAGATGCCTAGATATCAGCAAAAAATTACAAGCAATACTAAGAAACAGGAAGACATGGCCCAGTCAAGCATACAAATTAAAATATCAGAGGAGACACAGAATTTGAAACAACTAATCAAAGATGTCCAAAAAACTCTCCTAAATCAATTCAAGGAGATGAAGGAAAATATGGATAAAGAAATAAAAGATATTAACAAGATATTGTGTGTAATAATAAAAACTTTGAAAGTATAAAAAGGAACATAAGACTTCCTGGAAGATGGAGGATAAGAGAGACACAGAACTCACTTCTCTCCCAGAAAAACAGCTAGAGGACAGGCAGAAACAGTCTGGAAAAATTCCCTAGGGCTTAGGACACCAGGGGAAGGCTGGACATCACCCAGAAGAGAGATGGGCAAAACTAAAAAGAAAAGACTCTCAACTGGAAAATTCTGTGCATAAAGCTGCAGCTGCTGGAGCCCATCCCCCCCATCCTTGGAGCAGAAAGCTTTGAGTACTCTGGCCTCTGGAGGAGGCTACGGACAGACGGGGCCTCAGGGATCCACTTCCCCAGGAAAGGGGAGAGAGAGGGACGCAGCTGTTGGCCAATTCAGCTTTTGAACAACAAATTTGGTCTGCTGTGTCCTATGAGAAATTCCAGGCTGGGTGGGGCCATGCTGTTCTTTGCCCTGGGAGCCAGCAGGGACCTAAAGAGGTCTGACCCTCTCAATCATCCTCCCTACTGACCAGGACTGGTTGTTGAGGATGCAGAGGGAAGTGGAATTATTTCCTATCCAGGAAAAGAGAGGGGACTGCCAGCAGAGGGGGGAAAACAGCATCTGAGAAAGTTTGATTTACAAGGCTCTGATTAGCCCTGAGACAGGATCCTCTGCTACATTGTTCCAGCCAGGGTTATAGCAAATACATTCAGACCGGGGTTTGAGCTTAGAGGATTGCTGAAGAGCACGATCTGCTGGCAGACCAAGGAGTGAATGCAAGGAAAATAAAAATAAATAAATAAAGGATGCTTTTGCAGGTCTTTACAGCCCCCCTCCCCAAGGCCCTTGGAAGCTGGTTTGCAGCTCATTACTGAGTCTGTGGCCTGGATTTGAGCAACTCTATAGGGACAGTTCTAAAGAGCTAGGACAGGTTGAACCAATAATCAAAGAACAGCAATAACACACAGCCTCCCACCACTAAATCCCCACACATGAGAGAGAAAGTGAGCATCAAAGAAAACTCACCATCATAATCAGATGCATAGACATCAGCAAAATTTACAAGTCATACTAAGAAAAAGGAAGATATGAATCAAGCAAAAGGAACATATCAGAACACAAGATGAGATACAGGATTTGAGACAACTAATTAATGAGGTTCACACAAATCTCCTAAATCAAATCAGTGAGTTGAAAGACAATATGGCTAAAGAGACAAAGGACATCAACGATATACTTGGAAAGCACAAAGAAGAATTTGAAAACCTGGAGAGAAAAATAACACCGTTTATGGGAATGTAAGACACAATAGGTGAGATTAAAAACACATTAGAGGCATACAACAGCAGAGTTGAAATCACAGAAGAAAGAATAAGTGATGTGCAAGAGAAAACAGCTGAAATTGAAGAGAGAAAAGAATGGAAAAATTAAGCAGGGTTTCAGGGAGTTGAATGATAACATGAAGCACAAAAACATAAAGGTCATAGGAGTTCCAGAAGGAGAAGATAAGGGAAAAGTGGTAGAAACAGTATTTGAGGAAATAATGGCTGAAAATTTCCAACTCTCATGAAAGAAATGAATTTACATGTCCAAGAAGTGCAGCGCACTCCAATCAGAATAAATCTGAGTAGACCTACTCCAAGACACATTCTACTCTGAAGGTCAAATGCTAAAGATAAAGAGGAAATTCTGAAAGCAGCAAAGGAGAAGCAAACCATCACATACAAGGGATGCCCAGTAAGACAGTGCAGATTTCTCATCAGAAATCATGGAGGCGAGAAGACAGAGGTATGATATAATTAGGATACTGAAAGAGAAAAATTGGCAGCCAAGAATTCTTTATCCCACAAAATTGTTCTTCAAATATGAAGGTGAGTTTAAAATATTCACAAATAAACAGAAACTAAGAGAGTTCATAAAAAGGAATCCAGCTCTTGCAGGAAGCACTAAAGGAAGCCTTACAGCCCAAAAGGAAAAGACAGGAGAAACAGGCTTGAAGGAGAGTGTAGAAGGCAAGAATAGCAGAAAAGATAAACAAAAGGGTTAAATGACAGATGAAAATAAGATATGACATATGAAAGCCAAAAAATAAAATAGTGGAAGTAAATAATGTATTTACAGAAATATCATTGAATGTCAATGTATTGAACTCCCTAATCAAAAGATATAGGGTGTAGAAATAAATAAATAAATAAATAAATAAATAAATAAATAAATAAATAAATAAATAAATTAAATAAAATAAAAATAAAAATAAAAAGATATAGGGTGACAGAATGGATTTAAAAAACGTGAACCATCTATATGTTGTCTACAAAACACTCGACTTAGATCCAGAAATACAAATTGGAAGAAAGTAAAAAGTTGGAAACAGTATTACAGGCAAACAATAACCAAAAAAGTAAAGGGGTAGCTATACTAATATTGAACAAAACAGACTTTAGATGCAAAAAAAAAAAAAAGTTATAAGAGATTCAGAAGACCATTATGTATTAATAAAAGGGGCAATCCACCAAGAAGGAGTAACAGTCATAAATATCTATGCGCCTAACCAGGGTGCCCAAAATATATGAAGCAAACTCTGGCAAAGCTGAAGGGAGAAACAGGAATCTCTACAATAATAGTTGGAGACTTCAACATGCCACTCACATCAATAGATAGAACAACTAGACAGAAGACCAACAAGGAAACAAGAACATGAACAATATGATAAAAAAGGCTAGACCAGACAGACATATACAGAATGTGGCATCCCAAATCAGCAGATTATACATTCTTCTCCAATGCTCATGGATCTTTCTCCAGGATAGACCACATGTTGGGTCACAAAGCAGGTCTCATTAATATAAAAAGATTGAAATTATACAATGCACCTTCTCAAATCGTAATGGAATGAATCTTGAAATAAATAATAGGTGGCAAAGGGGAAAATTCACAAATGTGTGAAGGCTAAACAACACACTCCTAACAATCAGTGGGTCAACAGAAATGGTAAGAGAAATTAGTAGATATCTTGAGATGAATGAAAATGAGAAAACTACTTTCCCCAAAGCAGGGGAGGGGAAGTGGCTTGGCACCAACTACAGCTGTTGATTGGCAAATTTGGCTAGCTGGATTCCAATCTTGAGCACAGCTAAGGTTTAAACTTGCCCAAGCCACAAAGAAGCCAGCAGCATTTGTGCTGTCTCCAACCCCAGCAGGAGTGAAAGCAGGGGTGACTGAAAAACACACTGGTCCCCCAGGGCAGTAGGGATCAGATTTAGGAAGCCCAGTTTGGAAAGCCACTGCTTATGCCCCCATACCCAGCAGGGGTGGAAATTGGGTGCAGCTTGAACACTTTCTTGGGGAAGAGCAGGCAGATTCACACTGGTTCTCAATGCCCCATAGAAGGAGGGGAAGTGTGCACTCTCTAGTGGGCAATGCAGGCAGATTCACCCCGCCCACCATGAACAGCTGCTGCACACTGGGCCCCAATGTGCCCCTGGATGGAGAAGAAGGGCACACTCCCTAGCAGGCAGTGCAGGCAAATTCACCTCACCCACCTTGAAGGGCTGCTGCACACTCAATACCTCTGGACAGAGAGAAAGCACACACTTTTTCACAGGAAGTGGGGGAAGATTCACTCAGTTAGCCTTAAAAGGGCTGCTGCACATTTAGCCCCAATGTACCCCTGGTCAGAAAGGAAGCACACACTCTCTATTGGGCAGTGAGGGCAGATTCACCCCACCCATCTTGAACAGCTGCTGCACTCTTATCCCCAAGGTGCCCCAGGAAGGAGAGAAACCAAGAATGGTCTGTTCACTCTCAAGACAGTGCAGGCAGAGTCAATCTGCCCACCTGGTGGGGGAGTACAGCACAGAGGATGGTAGTTGATCAGAGAACTCAGATACCAGGGGCTAGGAACTGTGCAACAGTTTCATCCCCCATAGGCTGGCAACCTCAGCCTCAACCATGCCCTCACGAGAAGCTAAGTTATCTGAGAACTAAAGACACAGAATAACCTAAGGGCAGCAGGGAATAACTGGATAAAGAGTCTACCTTCTGGGTACTTCATGAAAGCCTAGATTGGGGGAGACATATAAGAGAAGAGTGGAGGTCTTTAGGGTCTCTTCTCTAGAGCACATTGGAATCAATCTACACTCCCTCCATAGGTCCCCTGAGTCTGTTTTGACTGAGAAACCAGAGCTAGGAAGATTGTCTCCAGGGGGACAAATACCAAAATTAGCCCTCCAGGAAACAGCAGAGAGAGAACACAAAAGGAGTTTAAAAAATTATACAGAGGCAGATAAAAACAGAACAGACTAACATTCACAGAGGAAGAACAGAGAAGATTTAGCAAAAAGCCAACCAAAAAGAAAGCTATAAGCTAAAGAGAGAAACCAAGAAAAGAATAAGCACATAGAAAAATCACATGCCAAGACACCATCAAAAAATTACAAACCATACTAAGAAACAGGAAGATATGGCACAACAAAAGGAACAAATTAAACCTTCAAAAGTTTCAGACAAAATAGACTTTAAATACAAAACTGCTTTAAAAGATGAAGAAGAACATTATATATTTATAAAAGGAGGAATTCACCAAGAATAAATAATAATAATGCACCTAACCAGGGTGCCCCAAAATACATGAAGCACTGGCAAAACTGAAGAGAGAAACAGATGTCTCTACAATAATAGTTGGAGACTTCAATACAACACTCTCATCTTTGGATAGAACAATGGGACAAAGGATCAATAAGAAAACAGAAAATTTGAATAATATGATAAATGCACTAGACCTCACACACATAGAACACTGCACCCCAAAAGAGCAGTATATACATACTTCTTAAGTGCTCATGGCTCTTTCTCCGGGATAGACCATATGATGAGTCACAAAACAATTCTCAATAAATTTAAAAAGATTGAAATTATACAAAGCACTATCTCTGATCATAATGGAATGAAGCTGGAAATCAGCAACAGGTGGAGAAAGGGAAAAATCACAAATATATGGATATTAAACAACACACTTTTAAACAATCAGTGGATCAAAAAAGGAATCAGTAAATATCTTGAAATGAATGAAAATGAGAACACAACATATCAAAACCTATGGGATGCAGTGAAAGCAGTGCTGAGAGAGAAATTTATAGTCCTCAATGCTTACATTAAAAAGAAGAAAGAGCTAAAATCAAAGACCTAAATGAACACTTGAAGGAACTAGAAAAAGAACAGAAAACTAATCCCAAAGTAAGCAGAAGGAAAGATTAGAGCAAAAAACAAATAAAATTGAGAACAAAAAATAATAATAATAATAGAGAGTACCAACAAAACCAAAAGTTGGTTCTTTGAAAAGATCAACAAAACAACAAACCCTTAGCTAGAATGAAAAAAAGAGAGAAGATACAAATAAAATCAGAAATGAGAGGGAGGCCATTACTACTGACCCTACAGAAATAAAAGAGATCGCAAGTAGATACTATAAACAACTATATGCCAACAAACTAGACAAGGTAGACAAAATGAACTAATTCCTAGAAACACACATATAACTTACACTGAACCTAGAAAAAATAGAAGACCTCAACAAACCAATCACAAGTAAGGAGATTGAAATAGTCATCAAAAACCTCCTAAAAATGAAAAGCCCAGGACCAGATGGCTTCACAGGTGAATTCTACCAATCATTCAAAGAAGAACTAATACCAATCTTGCTCAAACTCTTCCTAAAAAATAAAACAGAAGGAAATGCTACCAAATTCATTCTATGAAACCAACATCACCCTAATACCAAAGCCAGATAAAGATAACATGAAAAAAGAAAATCAGAGACCAATTTCTCTAATGAATATAGATGCAAAAATCCTCAAAAAATACTTGCTAATCTAATCCAACAGCACACTAAAAGAATTAAATCTCATTATCAAATAGGTTTTATCCCAGGTATTTAAGGTTCAACACAAGAAAATCAATGTAATACATCACATTACTAAATTAAGGAAGAAAAACCACACAATCATCTAGATTGATGCAGAAAAGGCACTTGTCAAAATCTAACATCCTTTCTTGATGAAAATTCTCTGAAAGATAGGAATTGAAGGAAACATTCTCAACAAGATAAAGAACACATATGAAAAACCCACAGTTAACATTTTACTTAATGGATAAAGACTGAAAGAAAGCTTTCCCCCTGAGATCGGGAACAAGACAAGAATGCCCACTATCACCACTGTTACTCAATATTGTGTTAAAGTTCTAGCTAGACCAAATAGGCAAAATATTTCTTGAGACGTGAAGCAAAGTAATTGGACTCATTTTTCCTCTGTATTGGGGCAAAATTATTCTTAAACTAAACACTACTCTGAATCTATCTTTAAAAGTTTAAACTAAAGACCAGAAATGATCAACTTGTTTCCAAGTAACCTAACTGGCCCCAGAACAAAGATGAAGAATATTTATAGGAACACAAAGATATCCAGTCACATGAAGGTAAAATATACAGTCTCTCTCACCTAATCATAAAATACTAGTCATGAAAAAAATCAGGAAAATATTACCTGAATTGAGAAACCAAACTAGGGATGACAAAGATGATAGATTTAGCACAGTAAGACATTCCACATGGTTAAGAAGCTAGAGGAAAGATTAAATAAGTTCAGGAGAGAACATGGAAAATATAAATAAGATCCAAATCAAAGTCTTAGAAATGAAAACTACAATGTCTGAGATGAAAAATCACCTGATGAGATTTATGGAAGATTAGACATTGCAGAAGAAAAGGTCACTGAACTTGAAGACATAAGAGTAGAAACTATCCAAAAATGTAAACCTAAATGTAAATCTAAAAACTAGAAAACTTCTAGAAAAAAATCAGAGAAATCCTTTGTGACCTTGAGTTAGGCAAAGATTTCTTATCTACAACCCAAAAACATGAACCATAAAATTTAAAAATTGGTAAGTTGGATATCATCAAAATTAAGAACTGCTGCTCTTCAGAAGATTCTGTTAAGAGAAAGAAATAACAAGCCACAGGCTAACAAAAATATATGCAAATCACATATTTGATACAGGACCTGTACTGAGAATGAGTAAAGAACTCCCAAAACTTAGTGAAAATAAATCAAGCAATTAAAGAAAAAAAAATGAGTAAAAGATTTCAAGACACTTCACCAAAGAATATACATATAGAGAAAATTAGCCCATGAAAAGATGTTCAAAATTATTAAATGTTAGCAAAATGCAAACCAAAATAATAACTAAAATAACAATAAATCTACTTTGGTCCATGGTTATACGCCCCTTTTTTGTTTGTTCATTCCTCAATCTTGTTGTTATTGTAGTTATTATCTTGTGTTACTTGGAAGAACTTGTAACATTGATATAAAGATAGTGGTTGCCAGAGGTTCAGAAAGGATGGGAGGGGATGAATAGGTAGAACACAAGGCATTTTAGGGCAATGAAATTGTTTAGTATGGTACTGCAATGATGGACACATAACATTATACATTTGTCAAAGTCTATAAAACTGTACAGCACAAAGTGTGTACCATAATGTAAAATATAGACCTTGGTTAATAGCAATGCTTCAATATTGGTTCACCAATTCCACTAATGTAAGATGTTAATAATAGGGAAAACTGTGTCTATGTGTGTGTAGCAGGGGTTATATGGGAATTTCCTATAATTTCAGCATAATTTTTCTGTAAATCTAAAACTTCTCTAAAAATAAAGTTTATTGTTACAAAAAAACTCATAAAACTGTAGAAAAATGCAAATGAAAACCACAATGATATAGCACTATACACCTATTAGAATAGTTAAAACTAAAATAAATCAAATAAAAAAACAAACTGAATCCACCAAGCAGCAGTGCGGATATGAAGCAAATGTACCTCTTGTACCCTGTTAGTGGGAATGTAAAATAGTACAACCACTTTTGAGAATAGTTTGGCAACTTCTTAAAAAATTAAACTTATATATACCACATGACCCACACATTCCCTGAGTATTTAACCAAGAAAAATAAAAGCATATGAAGATTAAAAAAGACTTGTATATGGATCACTCACACGTCCATCAACAGATGAATACATAAACATACTACAGTACATCTACACATAGGAATACTACTCAACAAATCAAAAGGAATGGACTAATGATACACACCATATAAGTGAAACTCAAAATAATTGTTTTGAGTTAAAGAAGGCAGACAATATGTACCACATAGTTCCATTTACATAAAATTCTGAAAAAGGCAAACTAATCTTAGAGACAGAAATAAGTTAAGCAGTTGTCAAGGGAATGGTGTAGGGGCAGGGAGAAAGAGGAAGCAAGGAAGTTTGAGAGGGAAGGATTATAAAACAGCACAAGAAAACTTTGGAGGGAGATAGATATGCTCATTATCATAACTATGGTGATTGTTTCATACGTGTATACATACATCAAAATGTATAAATTTGCACATATTAAATATGTATAGTTTATCATAGGTCAATTATATTTCAATAAAGCTTTTAAAAACGCACTTTTAAGAAAATGAAAAGTTATGGTAAAGATTGGGAGACTATATTAGTGAAACATACAACTGATAAAAAAAAACTTGTATCTAGCATATATTAAAAAATCTTAAAATTGAGTGATAAGAAGATAAACAACCTGATTTTTTTTAATGACAAGGTGGAGTAGCCATAATCCTAGCTAGTCCTCCCTCTTTCACCAAAAATCTCGAGACATAATACAAAAAATATATATAGGAATTCTCTGGAAAGTGGAAGAAGGACTTGAAAAAAAATAAACAGTGAATTCCCTGGATTTTTCTTGCCTCCCATAACTCATGGATAGAGCACTGGAGAAGCCTGAAACCAATTGGCACATACAAATTATTTCCCCAAGGAAAGCCCACTTCTTCGAGACAAAAGACCAGGAAAAGGGCAGCCTACAGAACAGAAAACCTTTTTAATAATATCCAGCCTATTCCCCACTGAGCTTTGTAGTCCACCCCTGTAAAAGCAAAAATATCCACACTCACCTGAGCTTATATACTACACCAATACAGCATGACTGCCTGACAAAAAAGAAGATTAAATAAGATGCAGAGGTCACACCATAATTACTCCAACTGTCCATGATACAATGGAAAATCACTTAAATATGAAGAATAGGATAATCACAACTTGAGTAAACAAATACAATCAATAGACATCAATACTGAGATGTCACATATTGAAATTATCAGACAAGAATTTCAAAGCATTCATTATAAAAATGTTTCAATGTACAATTATAAATATGTCAGAAGCCAATGAAATATAAAGTATAAGGAAAAACAAAATATAAAAGAAAAAACAAATGGAACTTTCAGAATAAAAAATATATTTCAAAAATAAAAACTCACTGGATGGCACCAATAACAGAATGAATAAGACAGAGAAAAGAATCAGTAAACTTTAATATAGAATAGAAATTATCTGACCTGAAAGAAAATAGACTGAAAACAAATGAACAGGTCTTAGGGACCTTAGGGACGGTAATAAAAGATCTAATATGCACATCATTAAAGCCTCATAGGAAGAAGAGAAGGAATGTAGGGCTGAAAATTTTTTGAACAAATAATGGCTAAAACTTACCTTAATGTAACAAAAGACATATACTACACATTATAATCAAACTTTAGAAAACCCTAGAAAAAGGAAAAAACTTGAAAGCTGCTAGAGAGAAAAGACACATTGCCTATATAGGAACAACAATTTAAAGACAGCAGATTTCTCATCAGAAACCATGGAAACCAGAAGCACTCTTAAACTCTTAAGTTTTTAAGTAATGAAAGAAAAGATTTGTCAACTCAGAATTCTGTCACCCACTGGTAACAGAAATATTCTTCAGGAATGAAAGTGAAATCAAAACATTCTCAGAAAAAAGCAAAACTAAGAAAAATTGTCACCAGCACATATACCCTAAAAGAATGGTTGAAGTAAGTTCTTAAAATAAGGAAATGAAAGAAAGAAATAAGCTTGTAGCATCAGAAATGAAGAACAATGGAAAGAGTAAAAAAAATATGGGTAAAAAATATAGATAGCCCTTCTCATCTTGAGTTTACTATATTATCTTTGATGATTGAGGCAGCTTGGGGAAAGATGGCAGCACAGTAAGGAGCTCCAAGAGTCAGCTTGTCCTACAGTGCAGTTAATAGTCACCCAGAGCTTTCTAAATCACCTGTTTGGGGGGTCCAGGAGACCAGAAGATCACCCTACAACATCCTTGAAAGAATGTAAGAAGACTGCCCATCTGCAGTGAAGATTTGTGAGTAGAGCACTCCACGCCACGGAGGCCAGTGCCCAATCTCCACTGGAGGTGCAAGTCACCTTGGGAGCTATTTGTGACCAGAGTTGGAAGCTCCATTTCCCAAAAATGGGGGAGAAAGAGACAGTTGAACACCGGCTTCAGCTATTTATTAGTAAATTTGGCTGGCTAAAGCATAATCCTAAGAACAGTTAAAGTTTGAACCTGTCCAAGTAGGAAAGAGGCCAATAGCCACCATTTTAACTCCACCCCCAGCATAAGGGGAAGCAGGACTGATTGAAAATCACAGTTATGGTAGGCACCGGCTTCTTTCCAACCAGATTGGAATTGCAGCCCTAGCCTAGGCTCCAGCCCCACATCAGCAGGAAGGGAGTTGGCGGGACCTGCACCAGCCTCTCCAGGCAACTGCAGGCCTTTTCAGCCTGCACAGACTGGATACTCAGACAGCTATAGCTCCATCCCCATCCTCCAATAGGATAGGAGGGAAGCTGTTTTTCCTCAACCTCTCTGGGCAACTGCAGGCGCTTTTGGCCCACAGGGACTGGTTTGTTGAACACTTGCCACCCCCATAGGATAGGAGGGGACTGGTGTTTCCTCAGCATCTCTGTTCAACTACAGGCATTTTTGGCCTGCACAAACTGGACTGTTGGGTGCCTGTAGCTCCAGCCCCACCCCTGATAGGACAAGAAGGGGTTATTTCCCCAGCCTTTCTTGGCAACTTCAGATGCAACTTCCACACAGATTGAACAGTTGGACAACTGTGGCTCCATTCCCCTTCCACCCTCAAAAGGATAGAAGGAGAACTGTGTTTCCTCAGGCTTGGCAGGACTTTGGCCTACATGGACTGGACTGTTGGGCACCTGTGGATGCACCCCCACCCCTAAATAGGATAGGAAGGAGCTGGTGTTTCCTCAGCCTCTCCACGCAACAACAGGCACTTTCAGCCTGCACAGACTGGACTGTTGGGCACCTGTGGCTCCACCCCCACACCCCAATAGTATAGGAGGGGAGCTGTGTTTCCTCTGCCTTTCTGGGCAACTATAGGTTCTTTCGGCTTGCACGGGCTGGTCTGTTGGGTGCCTGTGGTGCCACCTCCACCCCTTAAAGGGCAGAAGAGACAGTACTCCCTCAGCCTCTCAGGGCAACTGCAAGTGCTTTGGGACCACATGGATTAGATTCTTGGGTACTCCAGAGGGTCCGTCCCCACCCCTGGCAGGGTAGGAGGGGGGCCAGTGCTATGTTGGTTTACTGGGGCAACTGAGGTCAGTTTTGATCTGCATGGCTTAGTTTGCTGCCTATACCTGCAGCTTCATCCCCACCCCAGGCAGGGGAGGAAGGGGTGTGAAGCACCACCAGTCTCTCTGGGCAACCACAGACAGTCTCGGCCTGCATGGCTTGGTTTAGTATACATGGCTGTGGCTCTGTCCCTACCCCTGGCAGAGGAGAAAGGTAGGAGAAGCTTCATCAGGTTCTGGTTCAATGTGGGCAGCACCAGCCTCCACCGCTTACAGTAACAATTACATCCTTGCCTCATCTTACACAACTAAAAGGGGAGAAAGGGCAAGAATGCCAAAATGAAAAGCCCAGGACCAGATGGTTTCACAGGTGAGTTCTACCAGGCATTAAAAGAAGATTTAATACCAATCTTACTCAAGCTCCTCCAAAAAACTGAACAATAAGGAATGCTACCAAACTAATTTTATGAAGCCAATATCTCCCTAATACCAAAAGCCAGGTGAAGATATTATGAAAAAAGAAAATTACAGACCCATTTCCCTAATGAATATGGATGCAAAAGTCCTCAACAAAATGCTAATCAAATCCAGCAACACATTAAAAGAATTATTCTACCATGATCAAGTGGGTTTTATACCAAGGGTGTTTCAATGCAAGAAAATTAATCAGAATAATGCACCACATTAAAAAATCAAAGAAAAAAATCACATTATCTTACTGATTGATGAAGAAAAGGCATTTGTAAAAATACAACATCTTTCTTGCTAAAAATGCTACAAAAGATAGGAATTGAAGGAAACTTTCTCAGCATGATAAATGCCATATATGAAAAACCCACAGCTAACACTGTACTCAATGGTGAAGGTCTGAAAGCTTTCCCGTTGAGATCAGAAACACAACAAGGATGCCCACTGTCACCATTGTTGTTCAATATAGTGCTAGAGGTTCTAGCTAGAGCAATCAAGAAAAAGAAATAAGAGGCATCCAAAACAGAAAGGAAGAAGTAAAACTTCCGCTATTCACAGATGATATGATCCTATACCTAGAAAGTAACAAAAAATCTACAACAAAGCTGCTAGAGCTAATAAATGATTTCAGGACAGTGTCAAAATACAAGATTAATATGCAAAAAACAGTAGTGTTTCTATACACTCGTTATGCACAATTTCAGGAGGAAGTCATGAAAAAAATTGCATTTACAATAGCAACTAAAAGAATCAAATATTTAGGAATGAACTTAACCAAGGACACAAGACAGTTGTATTCAAAAAACTATAATACATTGTTAAAAGAAATTTAAAAAGACCTAAATAAGTGGAAGAACTTCCCATGCTCATGAATTGGAAGACTAAATATCATTAAGATATTAATTCTAACCAAATTGACATACAGATTCAATGCAATCCTGATAAAAATTTCACCAGCATTTTTTAAAGACTTGGAAAACACAATTACCAAATTTATTTGGTAAGGTAAGGGTCCCCGAACACCCAGAAACTTCTTAAAAAGTAGGAGTGAAGTTGAAGGACTCTCATTTCTGGGCTTTAAATCCTATTACCTAGCTACAGTGGTAAAAAAAAAAAAATAGCATGGTATTGGCATAAAGATAGACACATAGACCAATGGAACCAAACTGATGGTTCAGAAACAGACCATCACATCTATGGTTAAGTGATTTTTGACAAGCCTGTCAAACCCACCAAGCTTTAGCAGCACAGTCTATTCAACAAATAGTGCTGGGAGAACTAGATATTTATATCCAAAAGAAAGAAAGAGGAGCCCTATCTCACATCTTATATAAAAATTAACTCAAAATGAATCAAAGGCCTAAATATAAAAGCTAGAACCATAAAACTCCTAGACGAAAATGCAGGGAAACATCTTCAAGACCTGGTGGTAAGTGGTGGTTTCTTAAACCATACATCAAAAGTATGAGCAACAAAAAAAACATGGATAAGTGGGGCCTCCTCAAACTTAAACACTTTTGTGATTCAAAGGACTTTGTCAAGAAACTGAAAAGGCAGCCTACTCAATGGGAGAAAGTATTTGGAAACCACATATCCGATAAGGGTTTG
>JAQZBX010080320.1:0-13842 GCA_029593785.1 Cabassous unicinctus
CATCAATACCCCCAAAGACCCAGGATAGAGGAATGAACAAACATAAAGGGAGAATGCAACTGTGGACTTAATTAGACTTATTATTCTAGTAATGGAAGAACTTGTATCATTGACATAAAGGCAGTGGTCACCAGAGTTTCTGAAGTGAGGGAGGGAGGAGAATCGGTGTAACATGAGGCATTTTGGGGATGTTGGAACTGTCCTGCATGACATTGCAATGGTGGGTACAGGCCATTATTCATTTTGGCAAAACCTATAAAATTGTGTGGAGCAAAATATAAATTATAATGTAAACTATAGACCATGGTTTGTAGCAATGCTTCAATGTATGTTCATCAATTGTAACAAATATGCAGCATTAATGAAAGATGTTGTTAATGAGGGAAAGAGTGGGAATGGGAGAGGATGGGGTAAATGGGAATCCTGTATATTTTTGATGTAACATTTATGTAATCTAAAGTTTATTTTTTAAAAAAGTTTAAAAATACATATTTAATCACTCTAGAACATTTTTGTTTTAAGTGATATGATAATTTTTTCTCTCATACATATAATTTTGTATCTGGAATTAAAAACAGCAACCAGAATAATTAATAATTAAAGGCCACCAAAATATCTGCCATGCACACGCAGTCAACAAACTTATGATTTTATTTCTAATGAAATTATTATTGAACATTAATACAGGTGAGCAAAATTAAGCCTGACTTTCAAATATATATTTTTTTTAATTTGAGAAGTGAGTATTCAAAGCAATCATGCATACCACACAAGGTTCCCATTCATTACCCCACAACTAATGCCTTACATTTTTGTGACACATTTATTACAATTGATGAAAGAACATCATCAAATATTACTGCTATCTATACTACAAAGCTTATAGTTGGTGTATTTTTCCCCACAAACCATCCTGCTGGAAGCATCACGTATTAGTATTGTATATTTGTTATATTACAAGGGAGAATATTCTCATATTTGTACAGTTAGCTACATTCCATAATTCACCATGGGGGTTCACTGTGTTATATGGTCCCCTGCCATGTATAATCCATCCAAAGTGTACCTTCAGTGGATCTTAGTTTCATCACAGTGTTGTCCAATCAGCTCAGTCAATTACAGAATGATTTCATTATTCCAAAAGGAAAAATCCCATAACTACTTATACATGCCCATTGTTGATTCTTAGCATTGATGTATTTTCTTTGCCATCGCTCTAAAATTATTACAGTACACTGTTAACTGTAGTCTACATGTTATATTAGTTGTATTTTTGATGTATTTACATATTATTAACATCTTATAATAGTGGAAAATCCTGGTGTTTGTATTATTTACCACAATCATCATTCACCACTTGTGATGGTGAGGCTAATATGTCAACTCAGCCAGGTAATTGTGTCCAGGTGTTTGGTGAAGCAAACACTGTGTTAATTGTAATATAAGAACATTTATGGACTTTGGTCACCAGTGAGTTTACTGTGTGGATGGTTGATTGCATCTGCATCAGAGAGATTGCATCAGCAATGGATGACACTTTTATCCAATCAGTTTAATGCTTTAAAAGGGGAAGTGATTTCAACATGCAGAGAGAATTTCCCAGCTCGTCTTTGAACAGCCAACTTCATCTGGAGACTCATCAAGGACCTCCATTGGTCTTTCATCAGAGCCTCTGGCTTGTAACCTGCCTCTGGAACCTGGACTTGTGCATCCCCATGGTCATGTGAGAGACTCTTATAAAATCTCAAATTATTGGCAGATATCTCCTTTTGATTCTGTTTCCCTAGAGAACCCTGACTAATACAGCTTGGTACCGGGAGTGGTTCTTGAGGAAGAGTTTTAAACATGGATTGTCTGAGGTGGTTCTGGGAGTTTTGTAATTGACTCTCTAATCTAATTGGACACAAGGGTACTAATGACTCTCTTTCCAATAATGAAGAGGTTACTAACAGTCCATGGCATGAGCTGGCAATAGAGATATTCAAAATAGCTTCACTGGATTCCCCTACTTCCACACTTATAAGAACCAAAGATCTGGGTGAGAGTGTTTTCAACACCTTAACAGAATTTCATGGAGTCAAAAGGTATAATGATGTTTGCTGGCTCCACCTAGATACTCTGGGTACAATTACAAAAGAAAGTGATGAGCTAAAGTCTTCAAGTTTGAAGTTTAAATGCCACATGAATGATGTGAAAGTGGCTTTGTATGCTCTGAAAGAAAATCTTGTCTCCTGTAGCCACAGATTTGAGATATCTGAGAATCAAACTCACACTCTCATAGTACGAGTAGCAGAATTACAAAGGAAACTAAAATCTCAACCTTGCAGGGTTTCTCCAATTAAAGTGAAAGCATTGATTGGAAAGGAGTGGAACCCCGAGGTTTGGGATGGAGACATATGGGATGAAGATAATATTGTTGGTGACATTAGAACCCTAAATTCTGCCTAGACTTTACCAGGTAAACCTGCAATGGCCTGCCCTGTGGACACCACATCTTGTCAACCTTATATCAATCAGCCTCCAGCCTGCCCCAGTGAGTCCAGACCTCCTTCCAGCCCTGACATGGATACCAGCCAAACTGAAGCCTTCACTGCCTAGCCTCTGGCCTGCCCCAGGGAATCTGGACCTCCTCCCAGCTCTGAGGCAGTTACCAGACAAATTCTAGCATGTATTGCCAAGCCTACAGTCGGCTGCACAGAGTCTGGACCTCCTCCCAGCCATGAGGCAGGTACCAGCCAAACTCCAGCATGGAGGGCTCAACATCCAGTCTATCCTGTGGAATCTGCCTTCCAACCCCTGCCTGAAGGGATTAATCCTCTCTTACCAGAAGAAAATGCAAAGAATGCCCCGAGATCCATATCTTGCAAGACATTTCTAATCCTTCTCCTTACCCACCCCCACTACCCCTCTTGTCTTCGAGACCTATTACTAGACTAAAATTACAAGCCCCCAAAGGTGAAATATAAAGTGAGACCCATGAATAAATATGCTATACTCTGAAAGAACTGCATAATTTTTCCAACTTTTATATACATAAATCAAGGGAATATATGTGGGAATGGATACTAAGGGAATGGAATAATGGTGGAAGGAATATAAAGATGGATCAGACTGAATTTACAGATATGGGTCCACTAAGCAGAAATTCTGGATTCAACATGTTACTCAAGGGGTTAGAAAGGGTTCTAACAGTTTGTTTGGGTGGCTGACTGTAACATGGACCAAAAAATGGCCTAGCATGTCTGAGGTTGAGATGCCCAATTTACTCTGGTATACAGTAGAAGAGGGAATCCAAAGGCTTAGAGAGATTGGAATGCTAGAATGGATTTACCATTTGATACCTGTCCACCCACCCCAGGGATGTCCAGAGGACACATGTTTAACCAGGACTTGGAGGAATAAATTTGTAAGACTAACCCCATTTTCTCTGAAGAGCTCTGTGGTTGCTCTTCCTTGTAGTCCAGATATTACTGTAGGGAGGGCTGTAATGGAATTAGAATCCTTAAACATTAATGGGATGATTGGTTCTCAGTCCAGTAAAAGTCAAGTATAGGCAGTTAATTGCCAAACAAAGGGTGGGCGTGGCTACTGCAATGAAAGGCAGATTCAAAGTAACACTCAAAATAATCTGAGTTGCATGGAGTTATGGCATTGGCTAATAGATCACGGGGTACCTAGAAGTGAAATAGATGAGCAGTCTACTAAATTTATTCTGGATCTGTACAAGCAGAAGAGTTCTAGGTCAAGTGAACAAAACCCTAAATCAAATTACAGACACAGAGAATCATGGCCCTTTAATCAATTCCCAGACTTGAGACAGTTTACAACCCAGAGCCCCTTGATGAGATGGCCAGGTCCCCTTAGGGAAGGATCCTGTTAAATTGCCAAAAATTTATGCTGTTAATCTTCCTCCAGCCTTTCACCAAGGAGACCTACAGCCTTTTATAAGAGTAACTGTGCATTGGGGAAAAGGAAATAATCAGGTATTTGGGGGATTATTAGACACTGCCTCAGAAGTGACATTAATTCCAGGAGACCCAAAACATCACTGTGGCCCTCCAGTCAGAGTAGGGGCTTATGGAGGTCAGGGGATTGATGGAGATTTAGCTTAGGTCTGTCTCACAGTGGATCCAGTGGGCTCCCTGACCCATTCTGTGGTTATTTCCCAAGTTCCAGAATGCATAATTGGAATAGACACACTCAGTAACTGGCAGAATCCCCACATTGGATCCCTGACTTTTGGATTCACTTTGGAGTGAAGTCTATTATGATTGGAAAGGCCAAGTGGAAGCCACTAGAACTGCCTCTACCTAGCAAAAGAGTAAATCAAAGGCAATACTGGATTCCTGAAGAGATTGCAGAGATTAGTGCCACCATCAAGGATTTGAAGAATGCAGGGGTTGTGATTCCCAGCACATCCCCATTCAACTCTCCTATTTGGCCAGTGCAAAAAACAGATGGATCTTGGAGGATGACAGTAGATTATCAGAAACTTAACCAGGTGGTGACTGCAATTGCAGCTGCTGTCTCAGATGTGGTATCATTGCTTGAGCAAATCAACAATGCCCCCTGGTACCTCATATGAAACTGTTGATCTGGCAAATGTTTTTTCTCAATTGCTATTAGTAAGGACCACCAGAAACAGTTTGTTTTCAGCTTGCAAGGCCAGCAGCATACCTTCACTATCTTGCCTCAGGGGTATATCAACTCTCCAGCCCTATGTCATAATATTGTCTACAGGGACCTTGATCATCTCTCCCTTCTGCAAGACATCACACTAGTCTTGGAAGGGACACGTTTGGAAAATTGGTGACAAGGAGGTCTGGGAAAGAAATACGTGCATAGACCTTTCTGAGTGGGCAAAAGTCATGAACATATTTGTGTCCCACATGGATGCTCACCAGAAGTTGACTTCAGCAGAGGAAGATCTTAATAATAAAGTGGATAAGATGACCCACTCTGTGGCTAATGCTCAGCCTCTTTCCCCAGCCATTCTTGTCATTGTCCAAAGGGCTCAGGAACAAAGTAGCCATGGAGGTAGGGATGGAGTTTAAGCATGGGATTAGCAACACGGACTTCTCCTCACCAAAGTTGACCTGACTACAGCCACTACTGAATGCCCAATCTACCAGCAGCAGAGACCCACACTCAGACCCCGATATAGCACCATTCCTCGAGGTGAACAGCCTGCTACCTGGTGGCAGGTTGACTACATTGGGACACTTCCACAAAGGAATGGGCAGCAATTTGTTTTAACTGGAATAGACACATATTGTGGATATGGGTTTACATTTCCTGCATGCAATGCTTTTTCCAAAACTACTGCCCGTGAACTTACCGAATGTTTTATCAACCACCATGGCATTCCACACTGCATTGTTTCTGATGAAGGAACCCATTTTACAGGAAATGATGTGTGAGAATGAGCTCATGCCCATGGAATTCACTGGTCTTACCATGTTCTCCATAACCCTGAAACAGCTGGATTAATAGAATGGTGGAATTGCCTTTTGAAGACTCAATTATGGTGCCAACTAGGTGGCAATACCTTGCAGGGCTGGGGCAATGTTCTCCAGGAGGCTGTGTTTGTTCTAAAGCAGTATCCACTCTATGGTGCTGTTTCTTCCATAACCAGGATTCACAGGTCTAGGAATGAAGGGGTGGAAATGAGAGTGGCACCACTCACTATTACCCCTAGTTACCCACAATAAAAATTTTCCTTCCTGTCCCTTCAGCATTAACCTCTGCTCTTCTACAGGTTTTAGACCCAAAAGGAGGAGTGCTGCCACCAGGAAACACAACAATCATTCCATTGAACTGGAATTTAAGACTGCTGCCTGGCCACTTTGGGCTCATTTTACCTGTGAATCAATAGGCAAAGAAAGGAATTACTGTACTGGCTGAGGTGATTGATCCTGACTATCAACGGGAAATAGGACTACATCTACATAATGGGGGTAAAGGAGAGTTTACCTGGAATACAAGAGATCCTCTAAGGTTTCTCCTACTACTGCCATGCCCTGTGATTAAAGTCAACAAACCAATCAACAAACCAATCCAAGCATGACTAACAATGGCTCAGAATCTCCAGGAATGAAAGTTTGGGTCACCCTACCAGGCAAAGAACCATGGCCAGTTGAAGTGCTTGCTGAGGGTAATGGGAACATGGAATGGGTAGTGGAAGAAGGTAGTGATTAATATGTACTTTGACCATGTGACCAGTTACAGAAATGAGAATTATAATAGTCATGACCCTTTCTTCCTTGTTTCATTATGAGTATGATTGTATAAGTATGCAAAATGAATTTCTTTGTTTTCTTCCACAGCCTTTTTCCCTATCATATGAAAAGTTTTATTAGTTTCATGTCATAATATTTAAGGATGTCAAGTTTAAGAGTGAATATTACCCAAGGACATGCACCCTATTCTGTAGGGAATTAATGCATTTCTGGTTGTACGCAGGTGAGTTGAACATTGTTAGGCAGAAATATATATGTATGCTTGTCTGTTATTGTTTTTTCTTAAAGACTAAGTATGGTTTAAGGTAATGTGTATGGTTGCCAATTTGACAAGGGGTGGAATGTGATGGTTAGGATAATGTGTCAACTCAGCCAGGTAATTGTGTCCTGGTATTTGGTCAAGCAAGCACTGGGCTAATTTTAATATAACAATATTTTTGTTCTTTGGTCACCAGTGAGTTTACTGTGTGGATGGCTGATTACATCTGCATCAATCGGGGAGATTGCATGAGCAATAGATGACACTTTTATCCAAACAGTTGAATGCCTTAAAAGGGGAACTGATTTCAAAATTTAGAGAGAATTTCCCAGCTCATCTTTGGATAGCCAACTTCTCCTGGAAACTCATCAAGGACCTTTCATTGGTGTTTCATTGGAGCACCTGTTTTGCAGCCTGCCTGCAGAACCTGGATTTGTGCATCTCCATGGTTGCATGAGAGAATCTTATAGAATCTCATATTATTGACAGATATCTTCTGTTGATTCCTTTTCCTGAGAGAACCCTGACTAAGACAGAGCATTTCCTCCACCCTGATACACCTTTGGTTCTTTCCATCTCAGGTCACCAGAGCAAGGTACTCTGGGTTACAAATAACATAAATTCTGTGGGTGAGTACTGTGACTTGATACAAGTCAACACACATTCACTGGGCCCCTGCAGATCCCTGCTGTGGGTAGGGAGAAGAGGTGAGCCAGGTGCAGCCCTAGCCCCTGCTGTGCAGGGACAACCAGGGTAGAGGGAGAAATCCACACTGAAATACGAAATCACCATTCCTGTCCTGAACCACGGGGCCATATATGCTAAGGGCAGTGCTGGCCCAGAGGTGCAAGTGACTCTCCATGCCTAGGGCAGGCACAAGTGCTTTACAGAGAAGTTGACATTTGAACTGGACCTGGAAGGGTGAAGAGAAGTCAGCAGGAAGGAAGGGGAGGTCATGTCGGGTGACAGAAATGGCATGAGCAAATGTGCCAGGCAGGAGAGTGCATGACCTTTGTGTGAGGGGAGGCTAGGGCATAGTCTGCAGGGTGAGCATGCAGGGTTGAGTCACCAGGGACCTTAGGTAAGCACCAGCTACCTCTGCCCACAGGCTACCTCATCAACCACCTACTGCAGAGCCTGTTTGCCCTGGAGGTCATGTACAGCCTGGTGTTGCCTATCATCCAAAGCCAGGGCCTGGACATGCTCCAAGGACAGGGCACTGGGACCTAAGTTCTGAGCAGGCTGCCTGCAGTGGCCCAGATCCTGGGAGTTGTGTCCTTTCCTTGCAGCCACTCTTCAACACACACCCTTCCCTGCTGGGCTCTCACCACCCCTGGAACCATGGTCTCAGCTCTGACTTGTTTATTGCTCATCATAGCAACACACAGCATATGGAGCCTCAAATTTACACAATCATAATTACTGTGCCATGAATTTGTCACAATTGTTTATGTGATACACTTATCTCCATTTTACAGCTGAGAAACTGAGTTGGAGGGGAGTGAAGTGAGAGACAGTTGAATCTACTGGAGGAAAACAGGGAATCTAAGCCCTGGAATTTGATCTGCTGTAGACTTGTTGTGGGCATTTGCTTCCCTTGTCTGGGCCTCAGTTTTCACATCTGGTAGTTAAAAAAAGAATGCAGAATCACTGAGCACTTACTAGGTGCCTATTCTCTTAACAACCTTAGGATGATGACAAATCTATTCCTTTCCCTTTTAAGACAAGGAAGGAGAGACATAGGGTGGGTCCAAGAGAGAGGGAAGCTGCTAGACAATCTAATACCGAGGCTGCATTATAACCACTACTTCCTCCCCACTGCTCCCAGGAGAAGCAAACACAGGCTGTGGAGCTACCTGGGGACCTATCTGAGCTCCTCTGCTTCCATACTTGCCTGGGGCAGCCTGTGAGTTTGTGGCTAGTCCTGCCCTGCCCAGGCTCTTTTAGCCTTCACAGATACTTCAAAAAGTTCATTCTTTGCTTGAGCCTCAACCTGATAAACCCCTCTCCCAGCTGCCACACTTTAGCTAAAGAAGATATCAATGGAATACTGCAGTATTGGATTGTGATCTGGAATCAGAAGACCTCATCATGTGTCCTTGGGAAAGTCACCTCCAATTTGTGAGCCTCAGTTTCCTCATCTTCATAATGGTCAAAAGAGTGGTCTGTAAGCCCAGGGCACAGAGCCCATGAGAGTGATGGTCTTCATCTCCCTTCTCTACTACTGGGTCCAGGAAGCGGCTGGGAGAGAGTGGAAAAGACCTGTTCAGGATGGTGAGTAACCTCAGACTTGCCACACACCCTGCCCCCATGTTCCTGCCTCACCGTAGCCATCATCATGGGTCTCATGATCTTGCAGGTGTGAATTGCTGGCACCTTCTTCCTGCAGCCCAGGAGGAGCACAGCTGACAAACAGAAGCCCTTGGCTTTCAACAACAGGTTGGGGAGAAGAATGAACAGTGGGCCACTGCTTGTCATCTTTCCTCCTTGTCCCTTGCTCTTGTGAGGGCATTGGGGGACCCTTGTCTCTCTAAGAGGGAGTTTGGGGCTGTGCTTCAGCAGGTGGGCTCTGGAGCCAGGCTTTGAATCTTGCCTCCACCCTTTACTGGCTGTGTGACCTTGAGTGACCTTACTACACATCCATGACCCTCAGGTTCCCCTTTTCTCAAATAATTGTACTTACCTCAGAGAGCGATTGTGAAGATGAATTTTGTTAACATCTAAAAACTCTTTAGAACAACAGTGCTTGGCACATGATCATCTTTCCTGATTCATTCATTTAAAGGTACTTAATCATGGAGGAAATAACAAGGGCTCTGAGAGTCCAGAGAGAATCCATGAATGACAAGCTCTGAGTCCACTGGGGTAAAAGACACATACACAGACAAAAACACAGAATCCAGAGGATCCAAACAAGTAGAAAAATAGGCATAATGGGGTAGGAGAGGAAGGAGTGATGAATTCATCTGCAGGTGGGACATTTGTGTCAAGAGGCATAGGGTGGGTGGGATCTAAAGGCAGAGAATAGAGGGGGGCATGGTTGGCCCAGAACAAGCCTGGGGGAGGGTGGAAGTCACAGAAAGGCTGACAGCTCTGGGGGAAGGTGAGTGACCCAACATGGCTGCCAAGCAGGGGCCTTAGGCAGTGAGAGTCAGGGAGGGGCAGAAGGTGACAGGGTCAGAAATGGCCAATCAGAGAAGGGCCTTGGCTATCAGGATGTGAAATTAGGAATTTATCCCAGAAGCAATGGGTACTGTGAGGCCAGATGGCAATTTGGGAATTTCCTTAGGAGGGAACCTGCTGGAGGGAGGCGACTGTTGAGGCAGACATTGGGAAAGGCCCAACCTCCACTGTACCCACAGAACCAGAGTAACCACCTGAGATTGCTTATACAGGAAACCCCAGAACTCAGGGGCCACATGAAACAATGACAGTCACCACCAACACTGATCCTGCACTGAGCTCAGTGGCCTCTGCACCATATCTGAGCCCATCCTCACCCAGCACTGGGAGGTGGGTGCACTCAGCACTCACTTCCCCCACAAGGTCACAGAGTTGAGCTCAGAATGGATAGGATGTGACCCCATGTCTGGGGGACTCCATAGCCCACCTGCCTGGCCCTCTTGTCATACTCAAAGGGTGCTCACCTTGTGCTGCCTTCCATCTGCAGAAGAGCATTCCACAACTTCAACTACTTTCTGTTCTACACCATGCTATTGGGCCAGGGCACATGCCTCTCCAGGCTGATCAGCAGTTGCATCCTGGACACATGGCTGATTGCATACATCAACAAGACCATTGTGCAGAAAGGCTACGAGGAGCAGACATGGGCAAGAGACCATCCTTGACTGACCACACCTCCTAGGGAGAGTTGGACCAGCAACCTTTGTGGAACTGCCTGGGAGGATCACCAGCAGGGGCTCTGAGTTCACCTCCTTCACTTATTCTTTGAGCTCATCTCCAGAGAGAGGCTATAAAGCTCAGTAGGAAGAACAAGTGCAGCCTAGTGGCCAGGTAGGTGATCAAGGCTACTGGTCAGAAGGTTCTGGCACATGTAACAGACCTTCAGGTAAAAGCAGAGGGCAATAAGAGGCAGTGAAGTGCTCTCTAAACTGTTAGAAGTAAATATATGATATCATTTCTTGAAAATGTTCAGAAAGAACACATTCTGAATTACTAATGCTGTTAGTTAAAAACTTATTTAGTTTAGAAAATGGTCTATTCAGTTGAAATGCTCAATAATCAAAGCCATGTATCAGGAAGCAAAGTTAGTTAGTGTTCTTTTTCTAACCCATGTCCATTCATTCACTCATTTATTCAGTTTCTGGATGGAGCACCTTCTGTGGGTAAACTACAGTGGCTTTCAGCCCCTATGAGCTCCAAGTTCCCATAAAATGGATGGGTAATAATATATCTCTAAGAATCCTTTGACCTCTTCTTTTGAAAATAATACATCTTTTCAGCTTTACAGAAAAAAATGCATAAAAAGTAGAGTTCCTATATACCACCCCTACACATGCAGTTTCTCCTATTATTATCTTATAGGTAGCTAAAGCCCAGAGTTCATATTAGGGTTCACTCTTTGCTTGAGCAGTTACACAGACTTTGGCAACTGCATCATGCTGTATAGCCAGCAATCCATGATCCTACGGAATAGTTTTCCTGCCCTAATAATCCACTGTGCTCCACCTATTTATCCCACCCCTCCAGCACCCCAAAACCACTGGAAAACACTGATCTTTCTACTGTCTCTATAATTTTGCCTTTTCCATAGTGTCGTATAGTTGGAATCATACAGTTTTGAGCCTTTGCAGACTGCCTACTTTCATTTAGCAAAAGGCCTTTAAAGTTCCTCCCTTTTTTTGTGTGTGGCTTGATACCTCATTTCTTTTTATTGCTGAGTAACAGTCCATTGTATGGTGTGCAGTTTGTTTATCCATTCAGCTATGATTCGGCATCTTTGTCACTTCCAATTTTTGGCAATTATGAATAAAGCTGCTATAAACATTCCTGTGCAGGTTTTTGTGTGAACATAACTTTCTAATCCTTTGTGCAAATATTGAGGAGTGTGATTGCTGGGTGCAATGGTAACCCTGTATTCAGCTCTAGTACTAACTATAGGTTCAAATAGAAGGGACAGAAGAGCCATGTGTAGGGAAAACACAGCCTAGTCCAACTGTGTCACACTGAGGAACATAAATTCCCAAGTAGGGCCCACAGGCAGGGCACCAAACTCCTGAGCTGTCTGCCCTGCCTATGGTGTCTGGAGGTCTCCAGAGCCCTCAGGAGACCAGCTATTTGAAGCAATATTTACTTTGGTGGTCAATGAGTTCTTCCTGAGACATACATAAGTGTAACCTTGGGAATGACCTTTGGACTCACTTTGAAGTCTCTTAGCCTTTTAAACTCATTTGTCTTTACCCTTTTCCCCTTTTGATCGAGGTCTTTTTCCAGTTGCATTGCTAGTTGGTGCTTGATAGTAATCTCTTGGTGCCAGGGAAGCTCATCCCCAGGAGTCATGTCTCTCCCAAGGGGGAAGATAATGCATTTACATGCTGAATATGGCTTAAAGAGAGGCCACATTTGAGCAACAAGGAGTATCTTAGGAGGTTACTTTTAGGCACACTATAATACTAGGATAAGTTTCAATTTCAAAAGTAAAGGTTCCTAAGTACAGTCATCAATATCAAGCGCTCATCAGTGGTCCATCCTCCTTCACTAATCACTGCCCCTATACTTGGGATTCTTGCTATCCCTTTAGAGAATGTGGCAGAGCTCTCCTGGATGGGAATTTGATATTCTTTTGGTTATTGTGAGACTCACCTGTACAATGCCCCATGTACAGGTGAACACATTTATATGTGTTATAGGTGTGCCCCAGGTGAACCTCCTCCCATGCATTCCCATCACTGACACCCCATACCAATGATCCTCCCTTGCCACAGTTGTAATCCTTCTGTGATCTAAGACTTCTTCAAAACTGAAGCCAGCAAAATAACCAAATACAATTAATAAGAAAATGAACTAATAATGACAATTAAAAAATAAAATAAAATACAAAAATTTCAAACAAAATTGGAATAATAAAAGTATAATAAAATATAAAATTAAAAAAGCATTTGACATTATGTCTTTCATCACTGTAAGATTTATTGTCTTGTATGTGCAGTGACTTTTTTTTCCATTTGTTACCCTAGTGTCTTATTTTTTTCATTTTGTCTTCAAAGAAGCTGTAGGTTACAGAAAAGTGATGTACAGGATATAGTGGATTCCCATATACCCAATATACTCCTACTTTTCCCCTTTCCCCTATTAATAATGTTTTATATGTGGATGGTACATTTGTTACAGTTGATGTACAAATATTGAAACATTGCTGCTAACCATGGTCGAATTCCATTATGGTTTACATTTTGGACCGTACACTTTTATAAAGTTTGATGAAAAGTTAACATGGCCTGTATCTGTCATTGCAAGATCATGTGGAACCCTACCATTGCCCCCAAAATGTCCCATATTCCAACTATTCTATTCCTACCTCCCCCACCCCTCGGGACCCAAGGCAACCACCAAGCTTCACTCCTTGAAGAACAAGATTCTTAGTTACTTGCAACAACATTGAGGGTTTGACATACTGGCCTGACCTCCTCTGTTAGGCACTGCTTATGCTCTCGAGTGTCTCCTGCCTCTCTATTTGCAAATATAGCAGGACTCTCAAGGATGGGAGTCTAACACCTTTCCATTCATTATGTGGATCTTCACACACTAATATAACTCACTATGACATGAAGAACACTCACACTCTCCCTAAAAGCCTGTCCCAGGTGTGCCCTGTCCTGCATGCCCCTCATATCCAACACCCCAAATTAGTAGCCTTCCCCTGCCATATTTTCCAAAAGAAAATTCCCAACATTTTAATTTCAGCCACATCCCCATGAATCCCCAGAGTTCACCTGCTCTCTCCCCCAACCCTTCCCCCAGTTCCATGGACAGGCCAACCCACCATCCCACCCTAACCTCCTCCAAAACCAGAATCATCCAACACAATAGCATCACTGCACCACTGTCATGCCCATCCACTGCACAAATACACCCTTCTACCTTATCATAGATTTTGCCCATGTGGGCATTGACACAAAACCTTTCCCCTTTCTTTCTCCTGTAAACCTGTCTTCCATAATCGAACTCTGTGCAATTGTTCAATTTGCTTAATTCATATCAGTGAGGTCATGTAATATTTGTCCTTCAGTGCCTGGCTTGCTTCACTCAATGTAAGTTCTTCAAGATTCATCCATGTTATCTCATGTGTTAATACTGCATTCCTTCTTCCAGCTATGTAATATT
>JAQZBX010080321.1:0-13842 GCA_029593785.1 Cabassous unicinctus
AAAAAAAAAAAAAAAAAACAGGAGCAAAAGCTGGCCAGGAAAGCAAGGCCTTCTTTGCCACCAGCTTCCATCTTTGCCACCAGCTTCTGCCTCTGCCTCCAGCTGAAAGCAGCCAAACCCACAATTCACACACACTCTGAAAAGCAAATCTGGAGACTCACAGCAATTAGGGAAGCCAACAAAAGCCAGCCCTGCTGACAATCATCTCTGATTGACTTCCTGCCTCCAAGCTGACAGTCATTAGGAGGACAGAGGGCAAACATGAGCTGTGTTGCACAAATAATCCACCCTGCCTCTACCCTGCAGCCCAGGAAAATAAGAGACAATATTTGTACACAGAGAACCATTGCTAAGCCTTTCTCTGGCCTCCCCTTGCTTCTGAAGCCATGATTTGAATCCAACTTCTCTTCCCCTCCCTGCCAACTCAGCCTCCTCACTAGCTTGCTTGCTTCTAATAAGGCAGCCATCTCACTGCCCCCTGACCCCTGGCCTCTTGCCCCTAAATTATTGGGATGTGACTTTCTTTGCATCAGCTCCATGCAGAAGGTTCCAGGAAAAGTCCTTGAAGACCGGTAGCATGCAGTACTTTTCTGGGCTGCATTATCAGCATTTCAATTGCCCAATGCCACCTGGGCTTCTGACCCAGAGCCTTCCCAGCAAAGCAATGAAGCCTTTGTCAGCAAGTGGGCAAAGGATAAGACGTGCCCTGCTCCCATCAGTTATTTTTTTCAGGAGGAAAGCTTTGTCGGATATGGCCTGGATGGCTATCAAATGTCATTCCCCTGCCCCTCGACTCACCCACAGACCTCTGCAAATGTCCACAGATGTGCACCGAATGGGAAGCTGCAGTACCAACTTCAGGCCCTGGTGATGCAAAGCATGGCCCTTGGACCAGCAGCACTGGCATTGCCTGTTAAAAATACAGGGTCTTGGGCTCTGCCCCAACCTCCCATCTGAATCTGCATCTTAACAAAATCCACAGGAGATTCGTGTGCACTTTATAAAGTTTAGGAAGTTCTGCCTGAGACCTATTTCAGGGGTAGGAAGAGTTACTATGTAATTGTGTCCTTGAGTCAACCAGCAAGAGGTGAGCCTGCAAATCCCCAGTTCCAAGCTTTCTCCTCCACACTCTGAACCAAGGGAGGGCAATTCAGGAGCCCTGGGATGCCAGGCTTCCACCCCCACTCAGGCAATAATCCTTCCACTGAGAAGGACAAGGGCACTGATGAGAAACCCAAGCTCTTGATGAAACAAGAGTAGTGCTGGAATGGAACAAATAAGCAGAAAAGAAAATTCCAGCTTGATGCCTGTGGAAGTGTTCAAAGCCTTGCCACAGCTCCCACCTCACGTGGAGGAAAAGTCCAAGTCTTACCTGCAGCCTACAAGGTCCAGCATCTCCCTGCCCTCACTTCCCCTACCCTGTCCCTCACTCACTCTGCTCTAGCCACATGGGTCTTCTAGCTGTTCCTCAAATAGAGTCCTGCCTCAGGGCCTTTACACCTGCTATTCTCTGAGCCTGGAATGCTCTTTTCTGATCTCCTTATCTAAAACCGCATGCTCTGGACTCCCCCCAACCCCTTTTCTCAACAGATATTTTGTCATTTGTTTACTGCTTTGCCCTCAGTACCTAATCAACTATCTGGTATATAGTAAATGCTTAATAAACACCTGTGGAAGGAAGGGTGAGTGGCTCCTGCTTTCTGCATGTCTTCCCCCCCCCTCATCTCAGGCTAAGTCTCCATGGATATGTTGAGGGCACAATCGGGTCCCTTAAAACATGCAAGGCTGTGTTGGACACAAATGTAGGATGCGGAGATAACTCACTCCATGCAGAAGCCAAAGGTTGCACTGGGTAGTGGATGCCTGGAGGTGGTGAGGCTTTCTCACCCCAACCCAGAGTCATGCCTGAGCCTCCTGATTTAGAATGCCTGGGCTCTAAGTCACAGCTGTGGTGAGCAATGGCCCTGCTAGCTGAGCTGGGCCTTCCTGCTCCCCAATTGGCTCAGAGAGAAAGCACCTGTGTCAGCTGGATCCAGAATAATCAGCCAGCCAGGAGGACAAGGGGGAGGGGAGAGGAAAGATGAAAGGAGAGAAGCATCCCTGGTGTGAGCAAAAGGTGGCTCCTGAAATGACTCAGAGAAGTCAGGATAGCAGATGATGTTGCAGGCAGTACAGATACAGAAAGTCCTGTCCCTTCCCCCCAGTTAGATGGATCAATACCTATAGAGATCCAGATGGCAAGGACCCGGGGTGGGGCTGTGTGTGACTCTAAAAATGACCAAGTGATTCTTCAGGAGGAGGATGGGCTCTATCTGCTAACAGGAGCTTGCTCTTGGGATCCAGAACATCAAGTAAAAGCAGTTCTCAAAGTTTTCATGGCTGATGTCCCAGTTTCACAGCGACACACTGCAGAGTGTCCAGGCACTTCATCATGCTCTTTGCAGTCCCCCTGCCCCTACTCTCATTTCAAACTTCCTGTGGTTGGTGTAAAAATCAAATCAGGCTTGTTAACTTGCCAAGACCTTGCTCCCACTATAGGGGCTGCCCGATGGGCACGTTCTGAAGAGTCAGTGAGTCGACTGAGCTTTTGAGCATGTTGGAAGAAGCTGAACAGATCTATTTTCATGTTCATTACATACTTCCCTCCATTACCAGGACAAGAGTGGGGTTCTAGGCACCCTAGATCTATGGGTTTAAGACATATTCTTTGCTCCACTAAACAAATGCCACAATTTAACTCAGCAATATGATCAACTATGATGAGGCCATTAACAAACACAACAATCATAATTACAGCTACCATTTAGCGAGTGCTTCCTTTGGGCAGACACCATGCTAATACACTATTTCAGTTTAATCATTGCAACAACTCTACCAGGTGGATTCTGTTGTAAGCCCCATTCTTCAGATAAGGAAAGTAAGGCTCAGAGAGGTTCAACAAATTGTTCAAGGTCATACACAAGGCACTGGAAGAACTGAAGGCTCAAACCCAAGTCTGTCTGATTCCTTAGTCTATGTTCAAGCTGGTGGTCCCTATGGACCACTCAGCAGTTTATCCTTGTTAGAAGATGGATGGATTTGCTGTACTTAAAAACTGGGGTGAGAGTACACCTGGAGATTTGACCATATGGATTAAACTAAGTGGATTAGACCTCACCCCACCCCCTGCAACCAATAGCTACAATTTAATTTAGTAATGACCAACCATTGTGTGCTATTTTGTATCCTCACATGCGTACCCAAGTACAATGTACATTCCAAGTTGATCATATTGATGGATTTCAACTTGCAAAATTACAAAGAATCTCCAGTTCTCAGTCGTCAGCGTCAAACTCCCTAACACACAGTATCCGCCAAAATCAAGTCTAGAAAAGAGCTCACCGCCAGCTGAACAGCCAGAGACTCAGGCAGTAATGGCAAGATAACAAGGGCAAACTCGGGACCGCCCAGGATGCCTTCAGGACCATGGTCAGCGGCAAGAGGCACACATCGGATTTCACAACCACCCCAGAGATGGCGAGGCTGGCGGGGTAGGGCAAACAAACCCCTGCACCAAGGATTAACACTCTCCAAAGACACTTCTAAACGCCTACATTTCCCAGTATAGGGTAGAACCAAAATTAATTAATTAATTAATTAATTAAGGAGCTGCATTAGGTCAGCAGGAAAATAAAAAAAAAAAGAGACAACAATTTAAAAACCCAACAGCAAATGGGTTTGATGGGTCATTTGTTCTTCCATATTATGTAAGGACTTTCAACACTTTGATTCGGAAAAGAGAAGTCTGCTCGAGGCAGCTGGATCGAGCCTCCTCTTGGAAAGCTGGAAACAGCTGTAGAAGAAATAGGAGAGTAGAGGAACAGAAAAGTTTTGGGGTCAGACACGGCTCACTTGACTTTGATCATGGGCAAGAGAGTTTCAGTCTCTGAGACTTAGTTTCCCTGTGTGTAAAATTAGAAAAAGAGTGCTCACCTCATAGGGTTGTGTGAGGATGGACGAGAGTTGATACACACAAGAGGCTTAGAACATACAGTAAGTGCTCACTTAAATGGGAGCACTGTATTATTGTCACTGTGGTCATTGTAATGATTAGAAAACTATGCTTATGAAAGCTTAGGATGGGGTTCATCTCATTGTAATTACCCAATAAATATTTATTTTCTTACTTTCTTATGATTGTTACTATGATGATTAACTTTTCCTGTTTCTCTTTTACCCATGTATGTCTCAGTTCTTTCCGTATGCCCAAGTTGCACTCTCCTCCCTCGTGGATGGCTAGACCTCTTGAGTCTGAAACATTTCTGAGAGCAGAATGCAGTGCTCATGTATGACCCCCTCTCTGAGCATCGGGTTCAAAACAAATTTTGTGGAAGTCTCCATTGATTTTGCATCTTGTATCTCCCCTTGACGCCCTTCTCAGCCCTTTGTTCACGTGGGTTAGATTCATCTGGCTTTTCCTCTGGGCTCTGACCCAGAGAGAGGAAAAACCATCTGGACAGCCCTCAACAACTTTTAAATAACAAATCATTTCAATTATAAAAGGAACACATGCTTATTGTAATTTTTCATCATTTAAAAAATGTATCACGTAGTATACAAAAAGTGAAAAGTCTTGCCCCCAACCCCAATCCCACTTTTCAGTAGTAACAGATGGTGTTACATTTCAGATTTTCCCTGCATACATCTTTTTGCACTGGCTGTTCTCCTTTCTTGGGTTACCCATCCCCAGATATAAGCAGGGCTCATTCCTTCATCTCCTTCAGTTTTTGCTAAAACATCATCTTCCCTGATGACCATATCCAAAATCTCAACCCTGCCAACACCTCCTTCCCCCTTCCCTGTTTTATGTGTAATTCTTAGCACACTTATCATATCTACCAAACTATACATTTACTTATCTTATTTATGGCAGTCTCCCACACTAGAATGTCTGTCCCATTAGGCAGAAATTTGTCTGGCTTGTTCACGGCTGTGTCACAGCACCTAGAACACTGACTAATATTCAGTATGTAACGTACTCAATGAATATTACTGAATGAATAGAAACAAACAAAATCAGCTTTTCTCTTTACAAATATGGGATCATAATACATAATGTTCTGCAATTTGCCATGCCCCTTGCCACACTAGGAATATTTTTCCTATCAGTATGATGGACCACACTCTTTTAAAAGGCTGCTCAGTATTCCAGTGAATAGATGCATCATCACTTACTATAACTTTGTGCTTAGATGTCAGCCTCATTACCCAGATGACAAAGTACTACAGTCAGCATAGTCTAGGCCCTGCTGCAGTAACAAACAACCCCCAAATCTTGGTGGTTGAAAACATCAGGTCTATTTTCTTGCTCATGTCCATTGCAAGTGGGTTGGGGGTTTCTGTTCTATGTTGTCATCTCTCCAGCACCTAGTCAGAGGGAGGCTCTGTCTCTGCATATCCATGATGGTGGAGGCAGGGCTCACACACTGGCTCCTAAAGCTTCTGCCACTTCCTCTCACACTTCATTGGCTAAAGCAAGTCACATGGTTACATCTAAATTCAAGGAGGTAAGAAAGTAAAACCCAACTGTGTGCCCAGGAGAACCAGAACTATTAGCTGAGCAAAGTGAAGGATTCCCACTCTGAGGACAATTAAATGACTTGCTCAAAGTCAGTGAGCTTTGAGGGTGGTAAAAGTGGGATATGGCCTGAGGACCATGTGGCCCAAGTTCTTTTAGCTCCACCACCCTGCACATAAAAGGAGTTGAGAAGTGGATGTGGCTCAACCTGTTGGGCACATGCCTACCACATGGGAGGTCCCAGGTTCGGGTCCCGATACCTCCTAAAAGACAAAAGCAGATGCCGCCCCCACCACAATGAGCAGATGCCACAAGCCAGCAGACGCTGCAGCCCATGGGGAGGGGATTGGCTCAGGCCGTTGTGCACACGCCTTTCATGTGGGAGGTCCCAGGTTTGGTTTCTGATGCCTTCTGGAGAAGGCAAGCAAACAATGAGCAGACAAACAAGTGAACCATCTGAGGGAGGGGGGAATAAATAAAATAAATAAATGAATCTTTTTTTAAAAAGGAGTTGAGAATAAAATTTAGATAGTGAGGAGAAAGATCCTTCGAGGGGGAGGAAGAACAAGGAAAAATAATACATCAAGTAAAGGAAAGACAGAAGGAGCCAGAAAATTAAAACTGGAGCTTAACTGGAAAGGTCTTAGCTTTAGAAACCAGAACACATTGCCAACAGAAGAAAAGGGGTGGGAATTTTTACATTCCTTTCACAGAGGCTGGGGTGGGATATATACAAGGCTATGTAAGGAAGTGGGGGCACAAAAACCTGTATGCTTGTTTTTGCCCTAAAAACCACCACCCTGACTCATGTTGAAGGTCCAACAGATGTTAGTATAAGAGGAGCCCCAAGAAGCTCAGGCCAGGGCTTGCCAGCACTCCTGTCAGCAGCACCAGCTCTCCTTGGCCATTTTCCTGCTCCGTTCTGGGAAATCTGGACCAGAGCTGGATGGTGTACCAGAGGTGGATGGTGTTCCACAATGGATAGCGCTGGCTTGAACCTTCTGAACACTCCTCCCCCATCTCCACCGAGGACAGACAGGAAGTACAAAAGAAACTGGCTCTGCTGTACTCCTGATCAGTGGGCAGGAATTCTAAATAAATGGTTAGGTTAGTTTAGCATCAGAGCAAGGTTGCAGGAAAGCATTTGCCATCACTGCCAATCCATCATCACCATTTCCATTTTGAGCACTTACTGTGAGCTGCCTAAATGCTTCTTGTGCATTATTGTATTGAGCCCTCACTGCCTATCTGTCCAGAAATCTTACTGGTCAACTTTCAAATTGGGCTGTGCCTGATATGGTCATGCAAAGACTCCAAGGGGAGAGGAGCTCAGAGATCATGCATTTACATCTTTTCTGTGGCCGCTTTTGCTGCAACAGCAGAGTTAAGTAGTCCCAGCAGAGACCACATGACCTGCAAAGACTTGGCTGTTCACTATCTAGCCCTTTGCAGAAAAAGTTTGTTAATCCCTGTACTACACCAACAATATATAACTGTCTAGTTATATATATAACATATAATATTGAATTGTCTATTAATATACATAATTGATTACATAATATAGAACATACTAATTTATATTTATAGCATACATTTATATACTAATACAATTACATCATATAAAAGGATATAATAATTGCCATTATAATCAGCACACAGTGAATGCTTGCCATGCACTGGACACTGGGCTGAGATTTTTTGCCTACATTAGAGCCTCAAACCCATTCAATGACTCATTGAATTAGGACATTATCATGCTCATTATTATTATTATTGATTATAAGCATGGGCTCTGGAGCCAGACAGCCTGGATTCAAATCTCACTTCTGCTGCAAATCCTTCTGACAGTTTTCTCATCTGTTACCTGAGATGATGACAAAAGCACCCACCCCTCAGGGCTGTTGAAAGAATGAGATTAACTGATACAAGTGAGTTGCTTAGAAGACTGTCTGTAACTCTGATTCCCATTATTGTCCTTATTGACAGATGAGGAAACCAAGGCACAGGGAGGTGAAGTCACTTGATCGAAACCTGGGTAGCCTCTCAACCATCATTGCTGGCATCCAGCTCTGGCAATGCTGGAGTCAGCAAAGAGGAGGATGAGAGCAAGGGGACATCCACACACATGGCCCCAATGGCCCCTCTCTGGGCCATTGTCCTGGACCTGGGAGTGGCTGGGAAGGCAGGGAAAAGGCTGGTCAGCTGCCAGGGGCAAGGAGAGAGCTTCCCCTCTTCTGTCCTCCACTGAGGCAGGAAAGGACAGGTAAGCTTGAATGGAGGAAGCCAAGAAAGTGACAGTCCTATCATCTCAGAACCTTGGAGGAGCTCAAAGGAATAGGTAAAGCTGAGAGGGGATAAGCTACCATTCCAGGCAATGGGCTGATCCTGGATGCTGGAGACAGGTGGGGTGGCATCCACTACTAACACAGCTGGACCAGATGGCAGTAAGGTGGGCAGGTGCCCCTGTTAACATGGCAGGGCTACCATTTCACTTGTGTGTCTACTTCTGGCTGCCAAGATAAGCTCAAAAGAGAGGCGGGGGGGAAGCAGATGTGGCTCAAGTGATTGAGCTCCCACCTACCACATGGAAGGTCCCAAGTTCAGTTTAAAGAAGAAAAGCAAGACAGCAAGCTGAGCGACAGGATGGCACAGCAAGCTGAGGCAACAAGAGACACAAGGAGGAAAACATTAATGAGAGACACAACAAAGCAGGGAGGAGAGGTGGCTCAAGTGATTAGGTGCCTCCCTCCCACATGGGGGGTCCTGGATTTGGTTCCCAGTACCTCCTAAAAGGAAGATGAGTCAACAACAAACAGACCTAGCAAGTGCAAACATTGAGGGAAGTGGGGAGAAATAAATAAAAAATAAATCTTAAAAAAAATAAGAGGCAGGAGCAGGTCAGGGGGTCAGAATCACTTCCTGACCCTGGGATCCGAGCTCACCTCCCTGGGTTCAGCCCGAGGGTTTTTTTTCCTAGGCTTCACATCCAGCAAGATGGTTGGTTGCTTCGGGCAGGAGGCTTCCGACTGTGACCTTGTCCAGGTGCCCCCTCCCCACTCTAGCCTTGGGTTAAGCTGAGGGTCTCACCAGGGGTGCACATGCCTACTGAGATCCCCAACTACCATGGACACAGCAAGAGTGACTGTGGCCTTAGAAAGAAAGCTCTTGGAGCAGAAGGCCTGGAATAAAATTGAACAGTCCCAGGGACATGGAAAGATTTTCAGGAAAAGAGAAAGAAACTCTGAGCTAGGAAAGAATGAGAGAGGGAAAAGAAAAGGAGGGGGGCAAGGTGCCAGCATTTGGAAAGAACCAATAATTACCAATAACAGTGACAACCATAATAAAAAGAATAGCAGCAAAGTAGACCTTTGGGCTATTGTTTTTGCTTTGTTTTGCTGTGTGGGACCCTCATTTCTCCTTGGAGAAGAGACAGAAATGTAGAGTTTCTGTTTGGGGTGATAGGAAAGTTCTGGTAATGGACGGTGGTAAGTGGAGCACAACATGGTGAATGTGATGAATCACTCTAAAAGGTATGCTTGGGAGGGGTTGAGATGGGAAAATTTATGTTGTATGTATGTTTCCACAATTCAAAAAAGAACAAGAGCCATTTGTTATGGCAATTACATGCAACACATGATCCTGGACTGGATCTAATAATGGGGGGAGAAAAGGCCCAAAAGGAAGTTATTGGGGGTGTGTGAAAAAATTAGAATATAGACTATAAGCTTTACTTCAATGTTAAAGTTCTTAAATTTGATAACTGCACTTAAGGGGATTATGGAAGTGAATATACTTGATTTCAGGAAATGAACATGGAAGTGTTAAGTGTTCAAGGAGTATGATGCAAACAACCTACTCTCAAATTTTCAGAAAATAGATTGATAGATGGACCGATAGATGGATACAGCAAATGTGGCAAAATGTTAAGAGTTGGCAGAACTGGGTATTGGAGGAGGGGTAGGGAGTATTTTGGAGTTCTCTGAATGGGTTTTGCACTCTTTTAGCAACTGTCCTGTATGTTTGAAATTATTTCAAAATAAAAATTTGTGAATGAAAATAAAAGACAGTGTGAGGTGTTCAGCTAAGCTCCTCCTTCTGGATGCACATATGGGCTTAAATTCCGGGCTTCCCCTGCACTTAGGAGGGGCTGCAGGTGTGGCCATTTTCTGCTACTGAGAATCTCATCTCTGCTTTGCCCAGGGAGGCTGACCTGTGTGGACTGTGGTATTGGGCTCCCTGCTCTCTGGCTTCCAGTTGAATTTGAACAAAGGGGAGCTCTGGCAGGAGACTGGGGTGGGGGACAGTGAATGCATCTATTCTGCTGGCTCCCTAGGTGGCAGCTCCTATCAAGAAGCCCTCTTGACATGTTTCTCTTTCTGTCTCTTGCGGGTGAGCTTGGTCTCTCTTTCTGTTTTAGTAACTGCCCACACCTTTGTACACTAACTCTCCATTTTCATGAAGTGTGTCTTCTTTCTCCTACTTAGACCCTCACTGACATACCATGGGATGAAATTCTGGGCAACAGAATGTTGTTGTACCTCCAGATATGCTCTATCCAAACCTCCCGTGTGAGCCTTCATACACTCTCTTTCTCTACAGGCTGGATGCAAACATCTTTCACTTCTTAGGGGAGGCTGGAGCCACAAGCCAGAAAGAGCCTGGGTCCTGAAATCACCAGATGGAGGGCCACTTGTTGCCTACCTGACTGGCAGTTAAGTGGGTGAGAAGGAAATTCCTATTGTGCAAAGCCTCTGAGACATGGAGATGTTTGTTACAGCAGCTAACATACCAAATACACCCTTAAAAGGTTCACTCTTGAGCTCTGTGAGGTTGGCTCCACCCCCAATTTCAGAGAAGGGCCATGTGACTCTGGCCTCTGTCAATCAGGGCATCCTTCTCTCACCTTCCATTTCCTCACAGCAATTGGTTCAGGCATAAGCATATGACCCCAGCAGAGCCAATCCAAAGCAAGAAGTCACTTGCAGGGAATTCTGGGAAGATGGCAGGAAAAGGGAGAATCTCTTTGGGGAGTCTGCAGCCAGTTCATCTCCCTGGGGAGAACGGAACCTACTAGAAAAAAACAGAACCAAGAAGCAGAGAAACTGAGGCCTAAAGATGTCATCTGATCCCTGGATCCAGACAAGCCTGAAGCAGACCATTCCCTAGACTGTCAGTCACATGAGTCATTAACTTCCCCCCTTCTGGTTTAAGCTCAGTTGAATTTTCTTCTGCTTGCAAACAAAGGGCATTCATTGATACTGGTAGTTAACATGTAATGAGCTCCCTATGTCAGGCTCACTGCCCTCACAACAATTCATAAAGGGAGCTCATCTTATTTTAATTCCCATTTCACAGCCAGAGGAACTGAGCCCCAGTATATTTGGCAAGATTACATATGGGTTGCAAGAGACTCTGCTTGGGGAGTGGATTGTGTAAATGGGATTGGGCAGTGCGGTGGTTACTTTCAAGTGTCAACTTGGTTAGGCTGTAGTACCCAGTTATTTAATGCAACACCAATGTAGATGTTGCTGTGAAGGTATTTCATAGATGTAGCTAACATCTACAATCAATTAACATTAAGTAAAGGAGATGGCCCTCGAGAAAGTGTGTGGGCCTCAGCCAAGTAGTCAAAAAAGGCCTTAAGAGCAAAAACTGAGGTTTTCCAGAGGAGAAGAAATTCTGCCTCAAGATTGCCCATCAATGCCCACCTGAGTTCCCAGCCTGCCGGGCTGCCCTACAGATTTCAAACTTGCCAGACCCCTTGATTGCATAAGCTTATTCCTTAAAATAAATCTCTTTATATATCCTATTGGTTCTGTTTCCCTGGAGAACCTGACTGATACAGACAGGAAGTCAAAGAACCGAGATTCCAGTTCTGTCACCATCATCTTTTGTGTGATCTCAAGTGTGCCAGTTAACTACCTCCATGGCTGTCATAAAACTGCCATAAAAACCATTGTCCCCCTTCCCCACCCATCTCACAGGGCCAGTGAGGGTGACAAAATGAAGTAATAGCTAAAAGGTGCTTTGAAGGAAAGGTTACCAATGCATCTTTTTTATTATCACTAATATATGCTCATTGGTGAGCTGGTTCCAGAAAACCCAGGGGCCAGGGGCTGTCCAGTGAGTCTCTTGGCCAGGATTCAAAAGACCGTCTGTGGCAAGCATGCTCTCAAGAGCACACACCCTTGAAAGGATCACAAACAGCTTTCCTTAACCAAAAAAGGACAAGGAATAGAGAGAGGGGTAAGAAGGGAAAAATCAGGCCAGCTCAAAATATCTTTCAATTCAATCAATGTTTTCCATTTCCACAGCCACCGACCTAGTCCACGGTGTGCCACATCTCCCCGGAATGACGGCAGTGGTTTCCGAACTGGTCTCCGAGCTTTCACTCTTGCCCCCATCCAACCCATTCTCCACACAGCAGCTAGTGTGGCCTTTTGGAGACACAATCTCATTGTATTGCTGCTTCAACAGCCTGACAGTACCTTTAGAATAAATACTAAACTCCTAAGCATCTGCTGCAGGGCCTTGGCACATGCTGTTCCTTCCAGCCAGAACATCTTTCTCACCACCCCCTGCCTTCCTGTAGCAGAACCCCTGATCATCACTTTCTCAGGGGAGGTTGTGTTACATGCATAGACCAAGTTGGACTCGTCCCTCCTTGCAGGGCTTATATCATTTGCAATTGAAAATTAAGTAGCCAGGGCTATTTATTTAATGTCTGTCATCCCTGTTGGGCTGTAAGCTCCATGAAAGCACTGCCTGCATCTGTTGTGTTCTTCGTCATGACCCAGTGCCAAGTACATTGTTGCATGTGATGAATATTTGTGGTTTGACTGGCTGAGTGTGAAAACAAACCGGACCAAAGGAGGTCAAAGTTAATCAGTAAGAGAGGTTATCTTATGCATCACTGGGGCAAGGATAGACTCTTTAATAAGTGGTGTTGGGACAATTCATATGGAATAAAAAGGAAGTTAGGCCCCTAACTCACACATACATAAAAATCAATTCCAAATTGATTGAAGACATACAGTGGACAAAGCTGTAAAATTTAGAAATAATACAGAATTCATCTCCATGACTTATGTGTAGTGATGGTTTTCTTAAATAAGACACAAAACACTGCAGACTGTAAAGAAAAAGATTTCTAAATTCAGCCATGTTAAAAATAAGAGCTGTTATTGATTAAAAGATACCATTAAAAGACTCAAAAGGCAAGCCAAGAGAAGATATTACATAGCATATACTGATGAAGGACCAATTTCCAGAATACATAAAGATTGCCTACTAATCAATATGAAAAAAAATTCAGCAACCGAATATAAATGTGGACAAGGAACAAGCAGGCACTTCACAAAGGAAGGAAACTTGAGTCACCAATAAACATTAAAAGATGTTCACCCTCATTTGTAACCAGAAAATGCAAATTATCACATCAAGAAATTGCTATACATCCACCAGAAAGGCTATGATGAAAAAATCTGACAATACCAAGTATTGGTGAGGATATGGACCAATTTAAATCCTCACCCTCTACTGTAAATCAGCAGACACTTTGGAAAAACTGTTTGGCAGTTATCTCGTCAAGTTGAAGATGAGCAAATCTTAACTTCCAGCAGTTGTACATCGAGGCAAATACCCCCGGGAAGCCCCTGTCCGTGTGCAGCAAGATCCCTAAGCAACCAGCAATGCTGCCCATAATGGCACCCAGAAGGGAAGGAACTCACACGGTCATTACCAGAAAACACAACCATGAAGTGACCACAGCGACCACAATAACAATGAAGCTAACAAATGTCACGTGAGTCAACGAAGCAGAATCCAAAAGAATGCATATCACAGCATTTCATTTCTATAAAGGTCAAAACCAAGTAACATTTAACTATATTGTTTAGGGTTGAATACTTGGGTGGGAAAACCACAAAGAAAAGCTGGGAAATGATTCCCATAAAATTCTCAATGGTGGTTCCTCCAAGAGTGAGGAGTGGTTGTGATTGGGGAGGGGTGCAGGACATGGCGATGTTTTATCTCTTCATCTGGAATGGATGTTCACTTCACTGTTCATCTTTAAAATGTATGTCTATGTATTTATAGTCTTCTCTGAGCTCTCTCTCCCTACCATGCCCCCTCCCCACCCCACACACAGTCGGCTAAAGACTGACTAGAAAACATGACACATATGCCAAGATATGGTTTATGAAAAGGAAAGAGAAAAGGGGCAAACACCCAGACAGAAAATTAAAATATAACAGAGACACAGGAAATGAAAAGGGACAAAAAGT
>JAQZBX010080322.1:0-13835 GCA_029593785.1 Cabassous unicinctus
GCCAGGCCTGGAAGGCCACTCCCTGGTCCTCGTTGGGTCTTGGCCACCCTCCCAGCTGTGGGGAACTTTGTGCTGACCGGCTGAAATGAACCTCATTCTCAGAGGGTGGTCTTTCAGGCCGGCAGCCATTGCTGACCCTAGGCAGCCACTGCTGGGTTTGAGATTCTAGGGTTTGGAGCAGTTAGAGGGCACGTGCCAATCCTGTGGCTGCTGGAAGGAACAACAAATACAGGGTGGAGGCTGTGGAGAGGTGTGCTTGTGGGAGCCAGGAGGCTGGGATGCAATTGCTGTGTGACCCTGAGTCAATTCCTTGCCCTCTCTGGGCCTCAGTCTCCTTTCATAAAATGAAGGATTCAACTGGATTATCCTCAAGGTTTCTTCCTGCACTCAATCCACCAATTCCAGGGATCCAGTAACGAGCGGGAGCTTTGGGATCAGACAGCCCTGGGTTCGAATCCAGACTGCCCCGTCCCTGCTGTGTGACCTTGGGCAAGTGACTTCATGTCTCTGGCCCTCGGTTTCCTCATCTGTACAATGGGGATTATGTCAGCATCTCATTGTGTGGACCAGCAGAGAGAGCCCCTGGAGCATAGTAGGGGCTTAATAAGTGGGAGCTGCTATCTTTTTTAAAAATTCCTTTTCAAGAGTGTTCTCTGAACCCAGGCAGTACAAGGGGCCCGCTGCCTCCCTGGAGAATGATTTCTAGAATGAGACACTAGAGGGCGCCCCAGTTCTAATAAACCGCCTTGAGCGGCTGCTGCCATTATTAAGCAGAAGCAGGGCTACACCTTCTACACACCTGAGCCGGCGTAGCCCTCCTGCCACCCCAGCGAGGCGTGTGATCCGATTATCCCAGCAGACACAGACGAGGAGACCAAATGAAAGCTGGCTTGCCCAAGGTCGAACAGCCGGGGAAAGTTTGCAGGCGCAGGCTTTTCACGTTAAAGCCTGTGGTCTTTCTCTGCCCCGCGTCTTGTGCTGCCTGAGTCCTGAGACTGCCCCACCAAGGCTGAGGAGTCCTGGCAGTGGCATCGTAAAGGACAGCAGCCTTGGGGGGATGACCTAGGCGAGTCCCTGGCCTCCAGGTGTGTCGGCTGGGAAGTGTCCAGGTACAGGTACGGGGTATGGCGTGAAGTGCAAATTCCAGGTTGTTGGTGAGTGGAGAGCAGCCGCGCCTATTTCTGTAGCAAACCTGGCTTCAGACCACTGGAAACGGAGACATGAAAAGCTTGATGCAGCTCCCTCATTTCTGTCACTAGCGAGCCAAGGGATTTTCCAGAGCTGAAAAGGGACGCAGGCTTGGAGTGGAGTAGACACATCGTTTCCATGGTTTCCGCGTTTGAGACAGAGCTGATGAGCGGGGAGGCAGCCTGGGCTGGTGCGAGGGCGTCACTGAATTGGGAGCTAGAACACCGGGGTCGGGTTGGCTGTGTGACCTTGGTCCAGCCACTGGCCCTCTCTGGACCCAGTGTCGTCGTCTTTGAAATGCAGCTGTTGGCTTGCGTCACAGCTGGCTGGCCGTGCACATACACTGACTGCCTGTCTGCTCTGGGGCCTGGGGCAGGGTCTTGAGCCTGAGTAGGACAAGAGGGGAGCGGCATTCCCGTGGCAGGACCACCGTGTGCAGAAGCCTCCCGGCTGTTCTAGAAAAGTTGGAAGATTTGCTGCAACTGTATTGTGCTTGGAGACTGAAGGACGCCATATAAATACTTCCTCAAGGGTGGCTGAGCAAGTTGTCAAAGAATTTCATCTGAATTATTATGGTTTAAGCAAACTCTTTGTGAGTTTAAGGAAACCAGATATTTATTTTACGTAGAAATTCTGAGATAGGAAGGGCCTACTTTTTAAACTTTTTGCAATTCAAAATTATAATGATTTCTATTAAACACATTTATATTAATAGAAAAGGTAAGCCCATTCACATTAACAAAATACTATGCTGCAAGTATAATATTAATGCGATAATCTATAGTGGGAGGTTTTTATTTAGCATTTCCTATGTGCCAGGCACTGGGCAAAGACCCTCATGTTACTTCATTTTATCCTCGCAACAGTCCTGGGAGGGAGACACTGTGATCATCCCGTTTTCCAGGTGAGGAAACTGAGGCCCAGAGAGGTTAAGCCACTTGCAGAAGACCACAGAGCTGGTCAGGGGTGAAGCTGGGATTTGATTGCAGCCTGTCTTGCCTTGGCAAGCCCCCTGCAGGTTCAGGGGAGGGGACATGGGCCCCACCTCTCCCTGGGAGGGGTGTGAGACAATTTGCAGCCACGTTTTAAAAACCACCACAGCCAGAAGTAAAATAAAATTTGACCAGCGAACATTTATTGAGCACTTACTGTGTGCCAGGCACTGGGCCAAGGGCTTCACATGGATGAAGCCATTTAATCCTCCCCCAAACTCCAGGAGGCGGGTAATTGTTACTGTGCCCATTTTGCAGATGCGAAAGGAAGTTATGGCTCTATTTAATCCACTCTTTCATTTGGCCGGTATTGCTGAGCACCACCCCCACAGCACCTTCCACGAGCAAGATGCCTGGGAACAAGGCAGACTGTAAACTAGGCAGACAGGTTTCCTGCCCTCAGGGAGCTCCCAGGGGTGGAGGAAGAGGAAGCCCGGCACTTTGTGACAATCAGAAAATAAGAGGCTCATCGAGAGAGAAAAGAAAAACAGAAAAAGGGCTTGAGCTTTGATGTGATGCGGTTCTCATCCTTCAGCTGTGCTCTCACCTAGAGCTCTCTGGCCGTCCGGCTGGGCCCGGGACCTGAGCCCTTCCCAAACACTGTAATCATTTCACCACATCCCTCTGGGGTTGACTATTTGCATCATGCTTTCATTTTATACAGCTATTCTCAGGGGGCTTCTCTTAGTCCGCAAAATCTCAAGAAATCAGAACCCAGCTTTTCAGATCTCTTCGTTGGCCTGGGAACCCTCTCCTGCATGCACCTCTGCTAAGAGGAGTGAAGCTGGCTTCCGACCACAGCTGGTTCATCCTCCATAACTTAATTTTTCATCTCCTGCCCTGGCCGCGGAGACAGTTTTCTGAATGTTGAGTTTGAGTTCTGCAGGACCAGTCAAGCAAGACCCAATTTTCTTCCCTCTCCCAAGCTTGCCATGGCTGAAAATTGGGTTCAGAACGGCCGTTCCAAAGGTGTGGGCAGCACTTCACACTTTGAGAAGGTGCTGTGTCTGTAGGAGCTCACACAGCCCTCCCAGCACCAGCCAGGCCCAGGTGGAAGCCACCCATTTTACAGGTGAGGGAACCAAAACCCAGAGAGAGGAAGACACTTGTCCAAGATCACCCCTCTGGCCAGCGGTAGGGCCGGAATTTAAGCCCTGGCCTGATTCTGAGACAAACCCTCTTCCCCTAAAATCCAACAAGGCAGATGACAGCAAAACGTTTTCAGTTGAACAAATAATAGGCAACCTTTGTTATTACCAGGCCCAGTGAAAAGTGCCTCCTAGACCATCTCACTTCATTGTGACAGTGAGGCAGGTGTTAAATTCCTCCCATTTTGCAGATGAGAAAACAGAGGCCCAGAGAGGGACAGTGACTGCTCTGAGGTCACACAGCTGGGAGCCAGCAGTCAGAATTGCTGTGCCCTTACTGTGCCCCTATAAGGTCAGTGAGTTGCTCACGGCTCCCTTCTCCCCTGAAGAAGGAAATCAGGAATTATTGCAGCAAACGTTTCATGTCCATTTCCTCTCAAAAGCACCCTGTATCCTTCCCAAAGCCTAGCCTGCTAGCAGCAGCTGCTAGGAGCTTCTTTCCCAAGAGGATTGAAAATCACAGTTTTGCTTGTGAAACCAGGGAAAAGCAGGCCGCTCCCCTCCCTAGGAGGAGCAGAAAGGCGTCTCGGAGCTCCTCGGAAGGGCCTCGGCTGTGCTTGGGGATGTCCTGCAAGGCAGTGAGGGGTGCAGGGAAGATGCTGAGGTTCAGTCCCCCTGGACTCTCTTCAGTTCTGAGCCTCAGTTTCCTCATCAAGGAATTGGGGGTAATGACAGCTATCTCTCAGGGTTGTAGCTAAGATCAAGGGTTTGTGATCTTCACGAGACTCTTGGGTTCACGAGACCTGGGTCCTGGCACAGAGCAAGGCCCAATAAATGCTTGTTGGGTGAAGGAATGGACATTTGGGCAGATGAATGAAGGAATAAATGAACACATAAATAATGCACATGAAGCGTGTGGGGCCTCCTGGGTAGGTGACAGTGTGGGTTCCTCCCTTTTTCCACTCAGGGTAGACTCCAAGGCGCTGAAGACTGCCTGGGGGGACGTTCTCCGTCTGTACGAATGGGCTCATGTGATTCTCAGTGCCAAGGAGACCCGTGGATCAGGCACCGTCCACGGGTCTTACGAGTTGTCTGAAGATGAGTTTGCCCCGAGTCAGACTGCCCCGGCCCCTGCCCCTGTCCCTGTCCCTGTCCGTGTCCCTGTCCCGGCTGTACTGCCCACCAGCCACTGGGGATCTTGTGGTGAGCACCGTGCCGGGCATACAGTAAGTGCTCAATGACTCTTTCCCAGTGTTGTTTCTGTTCTTTTATTGTCCGAGGGTCTTGCAGTTTAGCAGTCTTTGTGGATCTTTCTTTTTTTTAAAGATTTATTTTCTTTATTTATTTACCCTTCCCTTGCTGCTTGTGCTCGCTGTGTCCATTTGCTGTGAGTTTTTCTGTGTCTGCTTGTCTCCCTTTGTTGGGTCATCTTGCTGTGCCAGCTCACCACGCCGCACGGGCCAGCTTGCCTTCCCCAGGAGGCCCTGGGAATTGAACCCGGGGCCTCCCATATGGTAAACGGGAGCCCATCCACTTGAGCCACATCCGCTTCCCATTCGTGGATCTTTCTGCAGGATCTACAGCCCGTCCTCACCCCAACTCAGATGTGATCCCTGTACGAGGCCAAGCGAATGAACTGGTTAAGGGGACCATGTGCACGGGAGAGCATCTGGACCCCAAGTGGTCCTGGGCACGTGGCTTAGCCTCCCCGAGCCTCAGCTTCCTCATCTGTAACCCGGGGGTCAGAACGGGAACCCCCTTGTCTGGACGGCTGTGTGGCAAGGTGGTCAAATTCCCTTTGCCCTTCCTCTGCCCAGGCCTGAGGGCCTCGATTAGGTTGTCCCTCGGGTTTGACCGGCGTGAGCACCTTTGGGGCAGGTCCCCATCTGGTTGTATCTGAGCCCCCCCCCTTGGCCAACATGGGGCATGGAACACAGCAGCCCCTGGCCTGACTGTCCTACCCCAGGGCCTTTGTCCATGTCGTTTCCACCATCTGGAGCTCTCTTTCCATGTATGACTGAAATGGCGACCGACCCTAGTGAACTGCGCTGATAAATGATGTTGATGGCTGTCCAAGGGCACACAGTGGGCACTCAATAAATGTTCATCGCAACGAATGAAAGAAGGAAGGGACAGATGATGCCGCTTGAGAGCAGCGCCGAGTCTCATTTTTGCACCCCCGTCTTTCTCTGTCTTCCTGTAGACTGTTTCTCTTTTTGGCCAGGACCACACTGGTTGAACCATTGTTGCTTTAGGTCACATTACAGTATTCATTATGGAGGAAATTCCAGGCTAAAACTCCCTGTGGAATCCACTGGGACCTGAAGCCAGTTGATCAATTACAGCAATAAGTCACAATAGATGAGCGAAGAGCGGTCTGGAGGCGGTGGGTTCAAAGCCTGTTGTTTTGCTCACAAGTGTTTGGCCTGAGAGGGTGGCAGACCCAAGAGAAATCAACAGTGCCGCAGGTGGTTCAGCGTGGAATATGCCACGGTTGGAAGAGCCGGGCTTATTTTTTTCCTTCCTCCTCTAAACTTAGAATAGTCCTTGAGTTCTTGAAAATTCTCACTTGGCTGTCTGATTCATCTCCTCGCTCACCTAGTCCTCCCATTCATGTGTATTTCAAGCGTTTCTCCCTGTGTGCCGAGTTCCCCACCTCCCTCTGCTTCCGGCAACCCCTTCTCCACAGTGCAGCTCTGTGGGAAGGGTGTACTGCTTCCTGCTCGCTGCAGACTTCCCAACCACCTGCCTCTCGGAGCTTTTGAGGAACCGTGGGGTGAGGCCACAAAGCTCTGACAGAAGAGCCCAGTGGTGCACCAGTTTTTCTGCAACTTCCTCTAGGGGCAGACCTCAGGCTCATTCATCTGCCTTTCCTGGGCCTGATAATATAGTCGGTGCCCAATATATGTTTGGTGAACTGAATCGATTAACGACGAAAGGATAGAGGATGGCTGGCTGGCTATTCAAGGTCAGAGATTCTTTCTAATGCACATCTGTGTCCCTGACACACAGTAAGCACTCAATAAATGCTCATCACATTGAATGAATGAAGGAAGGAATAGATGGGTGACACCATTTGAGAGCAGTGATGGTGTCTTATCTTTGTATCCCTGTCACATAATACAATGCTTGGTGTCCAGGAATTTCCATCAATGAATGTTAGCCTGAATGAATGAATGAAGGAAGGAAGGAAGCGAATGCTTCACCAGTAGTGGCCATGCCTTATTTCACATCTACACCCACAGTGTCTGGCAGAAGTCCAGATATATTCAGCAAGTGCTCAATAATTGTCCATAGAACTGAATGAAAGAAAGAGCGAGTGAAAAGAATGAATGAGTACCTAAAACTTCTCACCATCAGGGGCAGTGTCTTACTCGTCTCTCTCTCCAGTCCCTAGCACAAAGTCTTGCTCATTAAACATTAAACTGAATGAACGAATCATTGAAGAAAGTGAAACTTCTTGAGGGGAGAGGCGCCAGTTCCAAGAACAGGGCTTGGCACACAGTAGGTGCTCAATAAATGCATGGTGAAACCAATACCTGAATGAATGAGGAAGGGAGGTGGGGGATTAATGAAACTTCTTGAACGTAGAATCTGGGTCTTGTTCATCTCGTTCCTCAGGTCCTAACACAGGGCCACGCATACAGCAGGTGCTTAGCCAATGCTCCCTGCACCACCCTGACCTGTAGGAGTGTCCTTCCCAGTGAACAGACTGAGAAGGGGAGCTTTGAGGGGTGGCCCTCGCCCTCCTTGCTTTGCCCCCTGCCCTGTCCTCCCAGCCCCGCTGCAGACTTTTCCTGCTGTTCCGGTCGCAGGTGGACAGGAAATCCCCGAAGGCCTGCCCCAGAGCTGCTTCCCATATTTTCTTCCTGCCAGGCTGGCCTTGAGTGGGGCTGAGGCGCCATGCCGTGCCCTAGCGCCGTCTGGCTGTGGAACAGTGCACCCCAGAGACCCCTCTTCCTGACCACGTTAGCGGTTCTAATTTTAGAGCCACTGAAGCCAGGAGGAATGTTCTGCTCAGAGCCAGCCCCTGAAGTCACCGCATCCCTGCCCTGGCCAGGCCTGTTAACCCCCTAGCTGCTGAGCAGGAAGGCACAGGGCCCAGGGTCAGGGCTTTGGGGTCTGACAGCCCAGGCTTTACACGTACTCTGGTGCCTTTAAATCTAAAAACAGCAGCCAGTCGCTTATTTGAGCCTCGGTTTCTCTCCTCTGTAAATGGGTGTAATAAAACCTTTCTCCAGGGATCCTGTTTCCCAACCTTGCCAGCATGCCTGTTGCTGTTTCAAACGCCTCGTGCCTAAGCTGGCTATTCCCAGAATTTGGGATTCAGTAGATTCCTAGCAACTGTGTTTTTTAAAAAAATATCCACTGGTTGCTTTTGAGTGAGGACAGCCCCTGGGACCGGGCTCACTGAAGAAGCACCTGAGATGGGGGTTCACGCAAATATTAGATTTGCTGAAGAAGAGCTCCCGGTCCAGCCTGATCCCTGCAGGAGCTCGGGTGGGTAGACAGCTCCTCGACAGGAGCCCCGCCTTGCGTCCAGGGGCTGGGATTTTCCCTCCACTGGCCAAGGTCAGTTGTCTGGAGAAGGGGCCAGCGATGAGCTGGTGTCAGGGACCTGGGCAGGGCCAGCTCGAGGGTGACTGACTCAGTGAGCTGCTGGGTGGAAACTGGCTGGTGTGTAGTAGCCGGTGCTCAGTACACAGTAATGAGGCAAAGAGGCAAAGCTCCTAAGATGGATGTGGATTTTGGGTGGTAATGACGGTTTTTGCTTCTCAAGCTCTTTTCGAGAGCCAGGTTCTGGGAGTGGACAGGTGTGACCACCACATTCCCTGGCCCCGCAGACGGGTGAATGAGTATGTGTATGACAGTATGACACCCCTCACACGTAGGAGGGGTGATTGGGTCAGATTTTCGGGAGTGGAAACTTAACACGGATGATGTCCAAACATTACAAGCAGTCAGCTCTTTTTTTTTTATTATTTAATTGAAAAAGCACTACACGGACTGTGCAAAATAGTATCCTAAAGAAAGATTAGCCTCTCTGCCACCTCCAACCTGCAGTTCCCTTCCCCAGAAGCTGGTGACAGTCATGTTTTCCTTCCTGAAATATTCTACGCACACATAAAACTGTATCTGTGCATATACCCATACCCTCCCATAGAGCTACATATTTTTGACACAGACCAGCTATCGGTAGGCATGGCGTTCTATGCCCTGAATCTTCTTTTTCTCATAATGACTGGCTCTTTCCATATCGGCACATTTAGGTCTAGCTCATTCTCCTGGTGGCCGCATAGGTCCCCCTGCTCTGTAACTTAGTTGACCAGTCCCCTCAAATGGACATGTATGTTGTTTCCAGTTTTGTGCACCGTTAAACAATGCTGCAGGGAACATCCTTGTGTTGTACCCCTACAGGAGAAACCCGTAGCCATGGACTTGCTGAGACATCTGAAGGTTGACTAGGGGGTTTCCAGGTGGGCGGTGCTGGTGCGGGTGGGAGAATGGGGGCACAAGGCGGTGCTTGTGCGGATGCAGGAGCTGGAAGCTGAGAACAGTGTGGCCTGCTCTCAAATGAGGTCCCACCCCGCACGCCTTGGGCTCTAGCCTGGTGCACAGCTGCCGTGTCGCCTGCCAGGGTGAGGATCCAGCAATGAGGATCCAGGGGCTGCAGGGGGCTCCTCGTAACAGGGTCTGGCTCAGTGGCATCCTCCTGCTCTCTGGAGCTCAGGGTTTGCTTCTGGGCTTGTTGAGCTTTGAGTCCTCAGCTCTAATGCTGTCGGACTCTCCACCTTGATTTCTCCCTTTATTCTTCAAGACCCTGGTCTCACCAAATGCCCGGCCCACTTTGGCCAGGAACTCTTGGCACCACCTTGTTCTCATCTTTTGGCCCATTCAGCCTGGCTCCCATCCTGAAACAGTCCCAGGGCCATTTGGGTCCCTGCGTAGCTTTTAGGTTAGTTTGGCTAATGACCTGGCTAAACCCTGTTTCCTCTTTCCCAGGCTTTCCCCCACATTTGTTTTGAATGTTGAAATCCCAAATGACTCCCAGACTCCTTCAGTCCCTTATAACACAGGCATTCATTTGGGAAAACCTTATACCCAGAGAACTTTTCTGATGCCCGGTTGGGAGAGAGAGCCAGGGGCTGGCTCACTTTTCCTATATTAGCCAAAAGGAATAGACCAGCTACTGAACTCTTGCTGTATACCAGACTCCATGAGAGGTGTCATCTTATTGGACTCGCATAGTACCTTCACCAGAGGAGGAAATGGGCCCAGAGAGGTCAGGTGACTTGCCCAGGGTCACACAGCCAATGAATTGTGGATGTGCAGCATCCCACAGCCCTGCCCTTTCTCCTCTATCATGTTGCTCCCTGCTAGATGAGAAAATCCTGCTCACTGATCTTGCTGGGATGCTTTTCTGCTGGACATCTACCCTTGGGCAGGAATCCTCGTGGGTCTCATTCACTGCTGCATCCCTGGAGCCCAGCCCAGGGCCTGGCACACAGTAGGCATTTGATGAATGTTTGTTGAATGACTAAGTGAATGGGTGGTGAAGGTTAAATAACATACTGGTCCATTCCATTACAAACAAAGGTGTTTGCTTCTTATCAGCAGCAGCATTTTTGGTTCCTAGTCTCAGAATTAAGCTCACATTTTAAAAAATAAGACTCTTCTTTCTCTGCAAACCAGTTTATCTCATAGGAATCTGACATTTTGCATTTTTTCCTCTCAGAGCCAGATGAGGATCTCTGTTGTGTAGAATGTCACCAGAGACAGAGATTTCTGCGTAAAAAGTTAAAGTGAGACAGGATTATACTTGAAGATTTTGGTTGCCATGGCTACTGGGCAATACCGTGAATTGTGTTCTCACATATGATCTCCACTAGGCCTTCAACTGCAGTGTCTCAATTACAGGATTTTTCTTTTTAAATACATTGTAAGCAGGTGGGGAGCCTGAGAGGAAGTGCCTGCCCCCGAGTCCCTGCTGGCTGAGCTGCTTTACCCAGCAAGTGTTCATTGAGCTTCAACTCTGGGCTCATGTCTATTAGGTTCGTCTTCATCACAGTCCTGTGGGTGTTGGGATTGCTGCCTCCATTTTAGAGATGAGCAAACTGAGCCCCACTGAGTTTGACTTCTGTGTTTGGGTGTTCATTCATGTGTTCACACATTCATTTATTCATTTGTTTATCCGCTCGACAAATATTTATTGAGCCAGACCCTATTCTAGGCACCGAACATCAGTGGGAAATAAAAACACAGCCTCTGCCCTAACTGAGTATCTATTCTAGTGGGAGAGTCAGAGAATATATATGAAAATAAACACAGTAATTCCAAATACTGATAAATGCTATGAAGACAATAGGACTGAATGATGCAGTGGGGGAGCGAGAGGCTGGAAAGAGCTCTCAGAGGAAGTATCCTTTGACCGGAGACTGGAAGGCTAGAAGGAGCCAGCCATGGGGAATTAGGCAGTGGGAACAGCAAGTGCAAAGGTCCTGAGGTAGGAACCAGTTTAGAGAGGCTGAGGCAGAGTAAGGCCAGTATGATAGTGAGTGGGGGTGGGGGGGGAGCAGGCAGGGTTCTTGGAGGCCAGGGCGGAGCGTCTGGAGTTTATTCTGGTTGTAATGGAGAGCTGGGGGAGTGCTTTCAACAGAGGGGAACATGATGTAGTGGAGGCTTTTAAAGCTCATCCAGACTGGTGGGTGGGGAATGGGCTGGAGGGGCAGGAGGTAAAGCGGGGAGGCAGTGCAGTTGCCCTGTCGGGGTCCGGGGGGCTTGGATGCGGGTACGAGGTGGGATCGGGAGTGGAGAGAAGATATGGGGTTCAGGCTGCACTTTTGAGGACAAGCCAATGGCACTGGATGCGAGCGGCAAGGAGGAACGAGCAGTTGAGGAGGGTCCCGGGGTGGGTGGTGCTGCCCTTTACCATAGTGGAGGAGAGTGGGCAGCAAGCAGATTCCAAGTGGGGGGAGGTGAGATCAAGGGAGGTGTTTGTTTGGCTTTTAAAGATGGGTGATGGTGAAGCTTTGCTGATAGGGCTGGCCCAGCAGACGGGGAGACAGGGATGCTGCAGGGGGAAGGGGGCCCGTGAGATGCAGGGGTTGGCGAGATCCTCGGGTTGGTGAGGGGGTGGCATCCAGAGCACAAGAGGAGGGGCTGGCTAGCGTTACAAGCTCGGCTGTTTCTCGCACTGCAGCTGGAGGGAGGCAGGGTGGCCTCCCAGAGACAGGGCCAAGGGAGGGTGGGGCCGTTCTCCCCACATTAGTGGAGAGAGGGAATGGACTAAGCTTTGGAAGCAGACAGGCCTGGTTCAAATCCAGCTCTGTAGCCGCTGGCAAGTCAATAAGCATTAACTGAGCGCTCACTACGTACTAAGCCGTCTCCAGGCATTGTCTCAGCAAATCCTACAAAAGCCCCAATGAGGCGAATACTGTTATTATCCTCATTTAAAGATGAAGATTCTATGACTCAGAGAGGGGCAGCAAGTCGCCCAAAGTCACACAGCTCATTGGCGGAGGGGCCAATTGTTGAGCCTAGTTAGCTTGACTCTGCTTTACCTTCTGGGAACCAAACCTGAGGCTCAGGTTTCTCATCTTTCGAGAGGAGATGGGACCTTGTAGGGTTGGTGGACAATCAGTGAAATAAAAGACAGTGGCACCAGCAGAGCACCTAATATCATGCTAGGCGCCTGGTAGGTACGTGAATGATAGGTGCACCCCCTGCCCCTGCTGCCCCCTGTCCTGTTTCCATTAAGCGCACTCATTGCTGGCATCTCATTACTGCACACCACTTTCAACGGCTGGGAGAAGTCCTTCCTTCAAGGGATCTCATTAAGCCCGTTTGAAATGAGAACACTTGGAGGGGGCGGGGGGAGCGGTTCTTACCGTACCCTGAAAAGAACTTGTTTTGGTAAGAAGGGAGCATACCGGAATCTTCCCTGACAGGCTTGCCCTCCCACACATTCTCACTGTCCGCAGGGCCTGTCTGCTTCTGACAGAGGCGCTGGTTTGCAGGCACCTTGTCGACCCCCTGCCACCCCCCCAAGGAGTTTCACTCTCCTTTCAGCAAGGGAGGGAGGGGGGAGAGACACACCGGGCCCCCCCGAGGACCCCCCAAAGCTGGATTTTGCAACTGAACGTGAAGATGCGAGGCACGTTCCTTGTTACCACCTCGGTCCTATTTTTGAGAAAAGCAAACCCACCGTCAGCTCAGACCTGCTGGAAAAAAAGAGGGATTCCGCTAAAGCTCCGAACAGGGTGTTTTCTGGTGGTTCTGCAGCGAGACTGGGGATGGATGTTGGTTAAACAGGGGCAGGAGTGCCCACTGTTTAAATGTTGGCATGGGCTATTTGACCTAGAACTCTGCACTTTCTGGAGGGACCCAGGGCGGCTTGCAGTGGCTGGCACATGCGAATCCTCAGGGGGCTTTGGGGGAGTGAATGAATAAAGCTGTAGACTTGCAGGGCCCTTGCAGATCATCAGGGGCAACCCCCTCCTTGTGGGGTGGGAGGGGGGCCCAGACTGCCCCGGGACCTGTCCCAGGCCACAGGCATGTTAGAGGTGGAGCTGGCCAGCCCAGGCCCCTGCCTCCCAGCCCAGAGGGGGGAGGTGAGAGGTGAAAATGATGAGAAAGCAGCTCAAGGGGACAATAAGAACAAGCAGGACCCTCTGGGAGTTCACTTTAGTGAGGGCTGATGCGACATATCCCCCTTCCCAGCAGGCTCTCGTTAGGATTAAAGCAAAGGGCAGGGGAGCCGGTGTAGCTCAGTGGTTGAGCGCCTGCTTCACACATACACGGTCCCAGGTTTAAACCCCACTACCTCCAAAAAAAAAAAAAAAATTAAAGCAAAGGGCAGTGTTGTTAGAAAAGGCGTCAATGTGTCTTGAGAAAGACTATTGTGGAAATGGACACTTAAGAAGATATGTCACCATCTTAGCCTCAGCCAAGGTCGTGTCCTGTATTCTGATTATGACTTGGTGTTTTAAGGACCTCAGACGGTGTCCTGGGTGGGTCTGGGGCTGTGGGGATCCAGCCCTTCCTCCTCCTGTCCTCCCCCTTCCTCCCTCCTGAAAAATCCCAACTGAGCACCAAGTTCATGCCTGGCCTCTGCTGGATCCATTCCCTCACTCAGCTGCTCTTCACTGAGGGTCTCAGTGGTACCCGTGGAAAACAAGACAGACAGCTGTGGGTGTGCCGAGTCTTGCTTGGGGTATCTTAAGACTTTAATAAAAGCTCACTCCAGGATACGTGCACAGAAGAGCAGCTTACAAGCCAGACAGACCCAGGTTCAAGTCCTAGCTCTGCCACTTCGTAGCCAAGTGACCTTAAGCACAAGGCTGGACATCTCTGAACCTCAGCTTCCTCCTTTAGAGATTGGTTGAGGTACTGTCCACCTGACTGCGTGGTTTTGGAGATCCTAGAAGAAAAGACATATGGGGTTCATATAAAAGGCGGGCCTCCACGTGGTCCAGTCTCGGCATAGACTCACATTCCAGCACCTGGGAGCAAAAACAACCACGGAGGGGAATGGATGTAGCTCAAGTGGTTGAGCACCTGCTTCTCA
>JAQZBX010080323.1:0-13840 GCA_029593785.1 Cabassous unicinctus
CTTAAAAGAAAGCAGTGACATTGAAGAAGCTACATTCAATATTTTTGATGAAGTAAAATCCACAGGATTTGGTGGTAATCTCGATGGTTGTAGGGGTTGCACTCAGGGGAACTGAGAGAAAACAAATGGGGACTTCAAACTTTCTTATTTGAATAACCTCGTAGTGTTTGAGACTGTGATAAAGAAACACAGGAAGTAGCAGATGTTGTGGGGGAAATAATGAATTCGATTTTTGCAATGTTGAACTGAAGACATCTGTGGGACCCAAATGGAGATGTGGAGTGGGCAGTTTAGACATAAAAGTCTGAAACTTTGGGGAGGGTTTTAGGTTAAAGGCAACTTGGGAGTCATCAGCATTTATGAGGGAAGTTAAGTATATGTACGGATTAGACTATCCCCCAAAGAATGTGTAGAGTGGGAAAAGCTGTGGACCGAATCCTAGGGAAGATCAACATTTAAAGGGTCTGCATGAGAAGAGGAACTGTGAAAGACACAGAGGAGTGGCCATGAATGTAGCTCCAAGCCAGTGGTGCTGTGGAAATTCTTATTAAGCAGCCATCCTCAACTGGCCTCTGAGACTCTTCAATTTATTTCAGGGTGTCAGTAAGATCATGTTTCTATTCCACTAAAAGACTTTTAATGACTCTCCATTGTCCTCAGAATAAGGACCAACCTCCTCAATCGGGTTCCACAGAGCTGCATAGCCTTCAATACCCAAAATATGCTGTTTTCTCTTATCTCTGCTTCTTAGCACTTAGGGCACATGCTTTCTCTCTTTGCCTGCACGGCTTCTCCACCTCATCCTGTATCAACCATGTTCCACCTCGCCAAATCTTCTTCTCCTATGTGCCCTCATTTATTTCAGCAGGAAGTAACGTGGTAGAAGTGATGCCTGTGGAAGATGAATATACAGAAGTGTGCTGGTGACCTGAAGGAAGTGAGACACTGAAGGTCAATTAAGCAGTTCGGAAGCATCAGTGAAACCACCCAGCATGGTGGTATGGTCCTTTACTACAGCAGTGTATCAGGGTTGTTTGGTTGCACAAAAAAAGCAACTGACCTGAGCATGGATACCTTAAGCAAATGGAAATTGAGAGGAAAACGATTGACTAGCTCACTGAATCTGTAGAATAACTGGAGAGCTGGGAAAAAGCAGGAGCCAGGAACGTCCAGAGTCTAGATAGCAGTAGGAACCCTCTCATCATGGTCCTATGCTGGAATTAAGTTACTACCACAGTTATTTTTCTCTCTGTCACTTGGTTCAAATTTCAAACTCTAGAAGGGAGCATATGATTGGCCTAGCTTAAGTCACATGTCTGACCCTTTCTGTGAGGTGAGGACACTTATTTTAAACAGTCCCACCTGTTGAATAAAGAGAACTAATTCACTTCCTAATGAAGGAAGTAATTTCCTGGAGGAAAATTTTTTAAAATTAGGATGGCTACATGGAAAGCAGTTTGGATACATGCTAAATGGTTTGTGTTTTAAGTGCTAAGAAACAGTCACTCTATAGCATGGAGAAATGGAGAAGAAGCCATTGTTAGATCCATAAAAAGATGGAGACTATCAGGACTTCTCAATGATCTACGCGAAAATGTCATTATGGTTGGAAGTGAGCCATATTCCAGGAGAAAAGCAGTGCCTTATTGGTCCTTCAAGAGATTATAGTCAAGGTCCCTTGCTCACAATTTCATATTACTTTTCCTCCAAATATTGTTTACTCTAAGGTCACACATGAAGAGGGATGTGCATTGATCTGCCTAGAGAAAAGAAACTAGTTCAACAAGTCTGGTCACTTAAAGAGCAGGTGCACCCCTTGATGTGTAAATATAACACTGGAGTTAAAAATACCAAGCTTAATTTTAAAATTCATATCTGGAAAAAGGGATGTGCAATTCTGCTTTAGAATATATGAAATAGTCTCAGGAAAAGGATTCTGTGTCAGGAGCTTCTGACATGCACGAGAAGGATTCCTGAAATGGAAGTCAAGTGTGCTCTTTTGAGTCTCAGTTTTTCCATGAAGTATCTGGGTGGCTAAGAGCATGTCACCTAGTTTCTTTAACTGTAAATATGTGTTTTGATTACATAAAACCCAAGGACTCTTCTTGGCATTGAAGTACATCATCCAATTATCTAGATCTAGATATTGACTGCTTTATTGCAAATTGTTCACTTCACAAAATTTAGATGCAAAGTATACTTATAATATTTTCTAGCTATCAAGTATAGATAAAGGAATTATCAGCCTCCAGCAAAATAGAGATTCGCAAACAATACAGCATGGTGGCTGAACTCATACTCACTGTTAATAAACATTCATGCTCAGATAAAACATGCCAGACATTGAGATAAATATTGATAAAAGAGCTTATCTTTGCTTCAATAAGAAAATGTCAAGGATAAATAAATATATAAAAAAGTTCATTTGAGAAATCGTTTTGAATATCTAAAGTTAAATGGGAAAAACATTAGTGATGGATGACCTAACAGAAGAGATGGAAAGTTATAGAAAAGTTTATTCATATTGTAGCCTTGAACCTACCAATACCTTGACATCTCTCCCCTTTAGAGTGACACATTCTCTCTAGAAAACATACTCAAGGTGCAAGGAGACCTTTATGATAGCCAAATGGTAGCCAGTGTAAACATGTAATTAAATATTTGCCCCAAATTGTTTAGCTCCATATCCCAGCGACAAATGTTTTCTTTGAATTATATCATGAAATGTGTCCAGTCATTATTTAAGAAATTAAATTGCCCAGTGAGAAATAGTCGTGTTTCCTGATTCAATTTTCAGGGACAACTTGAGAAACTAAGAGAATCTGTTCCTGATCTTCCCTCGTACGTGGCTGAGCCTGTCAGCTGAGGGTAGAACATGCCAAAAAGAGGGAGGGACCAAATATATGGAGTATTCTAGATCAATGTTAGGAAAGCCCAAGTCAAAGTTACCGCCAGAGAGTGGACAGGAACAGGACTGAAAACGAGAGAAAACATTTAAGAATGAGGACAGACTGAATCACAACCCCACGGTCTCTGTCAATGAGTGGCAAGGAAATGCCCATCACTTGGTGGCATTGACTACTAGCTGTGGGGAGGGGCGATTGGTTCCAATTAGACTGAAGAAGTAGAGCCGATGATAAATTTCTTCTCGTTTTTTGTCTGTAAGGTCTTCTACACTTGCTACACGTGGGTTGCAAAATCGACTCTGCTTCCTAGAAATTAGCAGAAAGAGGAAAAAAAGAGCAGTTACATAATTCACAGATCCATACAAAATAAATAAAGCAAAATGTTCTTTTTTTGCTCCACAAAAGAAGCAAATCTATATATAGTCTTAAAATCATAAAGAAGGCATCATGTAGTAGACTGTTTCATGTTTTCCTCAACATTCTTAATGTAAATGTAATGCTGAGTTTCAAAGTCCTGTTTTATATATAACATTCGTCTTCTCTCTCCTTACTTTCTAGAGAATCTCTGGTGATGTGTAGCAGTCGACATTTTTGTTGGAAACAGCACAGAAAATACTATACCTAGGTTATATTGTATGACTTCTCTTCCAGACTATAAGCTGCTTGAGGTTAAGCAGAATATCCAATTATTTCATCATTGAATAGCCATGTGACTACAGCCCAGTTATTAACCCAGGGGTTTCACACAGAATGTAGATGTAAATTTTAGGAGGTTTACTTAATATATATGCATACACACATATTTATGCAGATATACATATGCATAGCTATTTTGTAAATTATAAAACATTATATAGGTACTGATACTTATATATTCAGACAATAGCTCCTGATAACTTGAAATTGTGTTTCCTGTGTCATGCGTCTGATAGCTAAGAGAGAATCATTTTATTACTGGATATTTCCCACGATGCATTTCCTCACACTTGCCCACACTGAAACTCATCTGCCACTTTTCTGCCCACTCGCCCAGCATTGAGCAATCTTTTTGCTGCCGTCTATCCCTGTCAGCTTGACGTCTAGTTCTATTCAATAGCATATTTGTCTGCACACTTGGAAATGACATGGTGCACCCCCCACTTCCGGATTAATAAGTAAAATAAGAAATAAGGTTCATCCTGACAAGTATTTTGTAAAATATTCATTTATTCGTAAACATCTTTGAAGGAGCTTGTTTTTATTGTCCCTAGTGGATTTTTTTATTTAGCAGTCTCATGATAATTAAGATGGCAGGGATTTTAGATTTCGATGTTTGTTAAAATGATTTCAAAGGAAAAATAAAATTATAGAGTTCCAAAATGTCAGATTTCAAAATGTCATAGAAGTCTTCTAATTGAGCACAACACTGAAATAGTTCTTACCACCATGTCCCCAGTTTTTCAAGGCAGTCTTCAGAGACAGAGGGAGAGGGAGAGAGAGAGAAAGAGAAAGAGAGAAGAGTTGAGGAAATGAGGGCGATGACTTCATCCCGATACAGAAGTGACACGAATAAGATCCAGCTCTGGTACCTTTGTTTTGGGGCTGGGGTAGAGCGTAGCAGCTGGTGTGAATAACACGGATCAGCTGCATGTACGTGAGAACTCGGTGGATGTCGCCACCTTTCCTTGTCACCTTTCCTTTCGTCAGCTGCCATTCCCTGCTCTGATGGGAGAATTCCCAAGGATGGGACAGAGCCAGGATCCCTGGCGATTCACGGCTCCACAGTCACGGCCAACCTCTCCTCTCTTCGTCTCTGCTATGTTCCACCTCCTCGGCAGCCCCGCAGAAAATGCAATTCCCCACATATTAACCTTTGTCACCCAGCTAATTCGGGAGACTGGAATATTTGGAAGTAAATTAACATTTCAACTGGGGTTATGGCTGCCTGGTGAGTAACTGCCTCACCCTCTTCACCTCCCCCCGCAGTTGGTCTTGGGGCATGGTAGGTCTACCATAAGGCGCTCACACTCATGGACTGGGGTTAAAACATCCACCCCTGATGGGATGCTCTGGGCACAAAATGCACGTGAGAGCATATGGGATTTAGGACTGGTCAAACAGAATGACAATCATTATTACTATTACAATAAACAGCCTTTTAATTTAGCAAAAAAAAAAAAGTAATATAGAACAGCTGTTTCAGTTAAACCCTCTAGGGTTGAACAAGGAGCTGCGATACCACCAACTCACTAAGCTTTATATTTGTGCTCCCTTTCTAACCAGCACCCACCAAAATTCAGAAGCAAGGGTAGAGTCTCTGGTCGGAATCCTTTGTCTCCACAATCAGTGTAAAACCAGTTGATCGCTATCTAATTGGGATTGCAAGTGACTCGTCCTTTTAAGGCCAGTTGGAGAAGAGTATTTATTTCCATGTACTTGGCCCTTTGTAAATGAAGAGAAGGCCCTCCCTGAATGTTTTTCTTCACCAAATCCTCCACAGACCTCTATGTGGTGAACAGATTTCCAGCTTAGTGTCCGGGAAGACTTTTCTAGATTCGTCAGTATTTTGCCCCTGTTTCACATTTCATCAACCTGAAGAGGGAAAACCTTGAAAAAAATTGCCCTAGCTCCTCGCATTTTAAAGTATTTTTATAGGTCACAAAATGCTATTAAATCTGTCATAATACTGGATCTAAACGATGTGCCTTACGTTCTGTAGGAAAATCTTGCTTTTATTAATGAAAAAAAACTATGTTTTGAAGCGTTAAATGACTCCTCCAAGCCCAAGGTCCAACTCTGGTTTCTCCAGTTAGGTAAGTTTGCAAGATGCTCATTCTCAGCATCTATCGATGTTTAAGTTTTACTCACTCTGTACCCAGGAATTTTTTAAACAGTCATTAAAAGTTGGAAAAGGGCTTTCCATGGTATCATCAGTCAAGTCATATATGGATGTGGTGGGTTTCCTGCATTTTCCAGCTCTGCTCCGGCACAGGCCTGTGGTGGTCTGGACAGGAGCTGATGGGGTGCTGTGCTTAGACCTTAAGCCATATTCCCTTTTGAAAACAAAGAATCGTCTTGGCTGTGCTGCTACCTGATCAACAGCTAGCCAAGCAGGAGTTTGGTCAGGTCAGAATTATTAAGTGACCTGCTTTCATTCTTGGCCCCATCTGGATGTATTTTCCTGCCTCCTTTGAAGGGCAGGTCAATGAATAGAAGCCACTTATTTGCTGCCACCCCGGTCTGGGGATTTATACATCCCTCTGCTCATAGCAGTACACGTAGGTCCAGCTGTCTCTGTTCCTTATTTGGGCTGGGACAATGCCGCAGCCACCTCTCTGTCTGCCAGAATATCAGTTTGGGATCCATTCTTCTGGGCTTTCTAGATCGAGACTCTTACACCTGCTCAGACCCTCCAAAAGTGAAGCAAATATCAGCTGTTTTGACACCTGTCTTCTCTTGCATCAGGAAATTGCAAACGAAATTTTACCTTCCTAAAAATACAATTTTCTGCAATTATTCTGTGATCAGATTCTTTGATAAATCTAATGTGTGGGACTCAGTCTGTTCATCTGTAAAATGGGTTAATAAGGCCGGCCTTCCTTATTCCCCAGTGTTTTGCTATGCCTAAATTATGGCTGGGCATGCAGAATAAGTATCCTTTCTGGATCTTTCCTCATAATGTACACCTACACAAACATATGCATATATATTATCATGTACCTGCACACATGTCTTTAAAATGTTCACATTGCCACCAGCATCTGGATCCACAAGAATTTATTGAATCAGAGTTAGAAGCAAGGTGTAGGTGCTGGATACATGAAAAGATGTAGGGCAGTCCTGCTGCCCTCAAGATGCTTAAAGTGCAGTGGTCGAGAGCATGGACTCTGGAGCTAGACTTCCTGGGTGTGAGCACTGGTTATGCCACTTACTGGCAGGGTGGCTCTGGACCCCTGTGTGCCTCAGTACCCGCATCTGGAGAATGGCGAGCACAATCATCACTAAATCATAGGGTTAAATGAGTTTGCAACAACACTTTGAAGAGTCTCTAGTACATGGCAAACATTATCTAGGTGTTTCTTAAATAAATTAAAAAAAATGTTCTAGTGGAGGAGACATATTTCATATAATTACCATACCATCTAGCAATTACCAGAAGAGATGTGTATAAAGTTCTGCAGAAATTAAAGGAAGGGATAACTGAAGGATATACTAATGAAAAGGAGTCTATGGGGTAAGGTCGAAGGGACTCGCAAATCGGATGGCATTACATAGCAGGTCATCTTTGGAGATTTGCTCACAATGCATTGCGACTGGGTAACTGAGACCTGAGAGAGAGAGTGGAGAGGATGGGACCAGGGAGGAGGGCAGTATCTTCTCTCCATGATAGGAAGTCAGACTCCATCCTACTCTTTCCGTGACAGACTCTTTCCAGAATTTCTGCTTTCAAATGTGAAGTCCAAGGGGAAGTGATTGCTTAATTTGTGTTTGTTCGAAAAGAAAATTTGACTGAAGATAATGCTGGCATACCCAAAGGCTGCATGTCTGTAAATATCTACCAGTTCTATTCTTGAATATTGACATATGTCCACATTCTACAGAGTGGTGCTTTTGGAATCTGATTAGAAATAGCGGAGCCCAAAATGTGACCCAGGATGTAGCAATTCCCAGGGCTTAAGAGTCCTCAATACCTATGCAAAGTGGCCCCGTAGGACTCAGTCCTCACATCCCTTCCTCTGGCCAAGCATTTATGAGCTGGAAGTTGGAACATTGGCAGGCTCAGCAGCTCCCTTTCAAAGAGTACCCATCTCAAAGAAAGGGGTGACTTCTGCACTCCCTTTGAAAAACCTACAGGTACATGTAGAACAATGGCTCCTTTCTCACATAATTGTTTTTTAAACAAGTGCTCTCTTGATTGGAAAAGTGATGACTTTATTTTATTTTATTTTTAGAAAAAAAAAAAATCACTGAGCACTGGATGCCGAGGACAGCTGGAGTGCGTGGGACGTGGGACTCTATTTTTTCCTCTCCGCTTTGGGAACCAAACAGATGGGTGGCTACTTGATTATATCAGGGTCCATGTATGGTACAGCCCAGCTGTTGACCATGTGACCACATTTACTATGGGAAAAGAGGAGAATTTCCCCTTTGTTTTCCATTTTCCCTTTGGTCCCCAGCTTTCTTAAATTGTGTTCCTGGGCTGCTGAAAGCACATCTGCCTACTTCTCTCTGAAATATACAGCCACGGATTCTCTACGGGAAAAGAATTTCCAAACACTTCTTGTAAAATATGCAAAGGGACCTTGCAGCATTCAGGTAACTTGAGCAGATTGTAGGCGTTTTACATAAAGCGGTGCAGTGTATTTTCTTACTAGACTGCCAGATAAGATGAAACAGAGGTCTCAGAAGAGCTTGACATCATAACACAAAGAAGGAGCAATGCTCCTGTGACCATTGAGAAAATGTTTGAGATGATTCATTCCTCCTAGCAGTAAATACTTCTCTGCTGCCTGATGGGAAACTGATGAAGAAAAGGCAATACTTTATATGCATATTAGCACTTTACAGTTTGTAAAGAGCTCTACATTTTACACACCGCAAATGTGATTTCATAAACTACTGGCTAAATACCAATGACTGGGGCCTTGTGTCTTCTTAAGGCTGCCAAACTTTTCTACATAGGCTTGACAGTTCATGGCTGATGAGATAGAAAATTGTGGTAGGGCAAAGTCCAAGTGCAGTCTGCCGCCTTTCCCTGTGACCCACAAATAAACCCTGTACTCGGGACAAGGTGCAGCAGCCTGGACTAGAGGTTTCAACGTGGCACCTAGGATGGATGATGGATGTGGACTGACTTCCTTCTTGGGAGGGAAGTGAGGTGAAACGTGTTCCCCAGTAGACAGTGGCTTGATGGCACGTTCCTTCCACTTTTGCCATATGCACATAGAAACCTTCACTGGAGACAGCTTGTCGAAAGTCAATGGCACCTGGCTCCACTCTGCTGGTGTATCTGTTCCTAGCAGGGAGGGAGTGACGTCCTTCCACTACAACACAAGAAGGTCCATGTCCATGGCAAACCAACAGCCACTAGTGAAGCTGACCATGCTTGGTCCCATCTTTATGTTAGTAAATGTTGTTTCTTCCAGTGCTTGTATGAGTCATACTTTTGTTGGTGACCCCGATTCCTGCAAACCAGGGAGTGAATTGGGACATCAGGACTTAAGTTCCTGGTGGCAGTAATCTGGCATCGTTATGCTCTTTTTTACCTTCCATGAGGTGAGACTCCTCCCTTTGAGGTAGTAAGTCCCATCTCACTTTTACTTCAACAAAAATCGACTCCTCAGGTAAAAGAATCTGAATATGTGTAAGTGACAAGAAGTATGACAAAGTGAAATGATTGCAAGAGAACGAGGATTCTAGTCCTATCCGTCCGAATTACCCTTCTGAGTCACAGTCTACTGATCTGTTCAGTGGGGATTATATTCTTTCTTGTCTACCTCCCACCTTTGGTTGGGCCAAAGGAAATTGTATATGAAAAATTATATAGTTTTTTGTACAGTTATTAATATTATTAGTAGAATGGCTTAATGTTGAACATATTCTCAGGCGTATTATGATTTTATATTGAAACTTTCTCAAACAATAAACTTACCGCTTTGTGAAAGAGATCATTTTAGATTGCATCTCCTTTGGCATGTCCCTTCGTCCTGAACAAAACCAGTGTGGTCAGAATTCTGCCTCTGTGGCTCCATATGCTTTACATGGTTCTTCTCCTTCCTTTGATTTTTTCACTTAACCCTCACAGTATCGCCATGAAGTAGGTCACATCACTTCATTGTTTCTTTGAGGAGCTCATGCTCAGGAGTTTAAGGATTGCCCAAGGCCTCCCCTAGTAACAGGAAGAACCAGAACTTGGACCCATGTCTTCTGACCTTGAAGCCTGGTGCAGTTTCAGGTGGCTCTTTTGGGGGGAACCGGCACATTTGTCCAGCCTCCACTGTGGGGGCACTTGCAGCTTGCGCAAACCTTTTCCTATATCTGTTCACATAAGTTTTAATCTCTGGTTTCTGAAGAGTTCCAGGGAGGAGGTGACTTGAAGCCAGTTTTGAGTTTTTGTAGAAACTTCTCTAGTACGAGGCAGGTACTCAGGGGTGGGTGCAGACTTGATTTTATAAGTACATCTGTTCTGTTTATTTTTGCTTCTTTGCAGTATTATCAACTTCTGCTCCATATGGGTGATCCATATTGTGCCTTGGTGAAATGATACCACATTATGCTTTTATGCCTTTATCATCAAACACTACTCATGAAAAAATCACCAGGTTTGCCTAGGTTCATCTGTTCAATTTATTTTTCCCAAACTTTATTTTGAATAAAACACCTACGGTAAATGTGATTTATGTAAATGAATAAAACAAAACTGTTATATAAGCTTTTTTGACATCATCCAGCCCCGTTCTGTCAGGGTGCCACCTTATAAGTTCTTCTGGCAGCATGCTTTCCATAAGATTATATTATTTCTGAAATCCAAGAGCCGAGGAGATAAAACTATAATATACTTCCAAAAGCTATAATTTAATTTTTTTCTCTTCTCTCCCCAAGCTTCCCATATGGAGGAACTCCAATATTTTAAAAGAAGCTTTTACTTATGAGAATCTTTCAGCACTATTCCAAGCGCCTGCAGCTATTCCTCTCTCTCTCATACTCTCTGCATTTCTCTATTTTTCTCACCTCGCTCCTTGGTTTTATTTAAAGAATGGCAATCCATCTTTCCTCTCCCCCCTCCCCTGCCCCCCGCTATTGTATTTTCTTGCTTTCTACCCCCTGGGACCCCGCATGCAAGAGTTTTCATTTTCTGAGCTTGTGCTAGGGGCCAAATTCTGTGCCCTGGATTTACACACATTAGCTCACTTAGTCCACACAGCAAGCAGCTCTGGGAAGCATTCTTATCTCCATTGGGCAGATGAGAAACAGAGGCTAAGAAAGCTGAAGGGCCTGACCAGCTCGAGGGCACACTCTGGCCTGTCACGCCACTGAACTTGAGGGATCCTACGATGACTCAGGCAGCCTGGGAGGAGAAATGGCTTTGGGTGCACTCTCCCTATGACCACGTCTGTGTCTGTGCAGCTGGTGGCCTGAGGCAGCAGGGACTCTTGCTAATGGAGCCAGGCGCAGCCATGGCTCACCACAAGGCAGACTGAGGCAGTCCTTGCAGCCTGAAGTAGCTCCTAAGACTGTCAAGGTCAGCGGGAACTGAGTCCCAGAAAGAGGATCCCATCTAGTGATGGGAAGTGCTGTGATTATGAGATCTTTGGACTCTGCCCAGGAAGCACTTCCTATGATCTAAGACTCAACCTAAGACCAACAGGCATCCTCCAACCCCATGAAGAAGTGAGCTACCGATTAATTCACTCATAATAATTCATAAGATCTTTTTAAAACATCACATGAGATCATAAATATTACCATTTGAGATAATGTATGTGAAAGCTTTATATAAATTATATATTACTATAATATATATTATGATGATGATCGCAAATGTGGGCATTTAAGAAAAAAATAAACCAAACGTAGCCTTTCCCTCATAAACAAATGCCAAAATCTTTGGATACCTTTGGCTCTTTTTCCCATGTTTGTTGCAAGATCTTCCTGAAAACAAAAGATGGATTTGATGCACTTGCACTACTTTTAATAGCTCCTCTACTGGACTGCTCAAACAGGTAACAAATATTTTATAAATTTCAGGCACAATATTCAAACACTAACTCTTTTGCCCTGTGATTTTCATGTGGATTACTGATCAAGAGATGCACTCTCACTCTAGTAATTCCAAAGGCTACAAATCCCTGGAAAGTTGAGAATGACAATTCCCCATATCCTAGTTTCCTTAGTACCCGGTTGAAAACCAGTGAATGTTTCTGAAAATCTCTTTCGCAGCCCAACATTGAGCAACTGTAGTAATGTGTACTTAAGTAGATTAGAGCTGGGCGCTTGGTTGGTCCTTTCCATGCGATAATATGATGTGAAATTAGCCTAGCCAAAAGGCAGTCATGAGTACATGAGTTCCAATCTGTACCATATTTGTCAAATGGAAAACGCATAGAGTAATTGTAGAGTCAGTTACTGCTGAGCTTATACCATGAGCATTACCATTTTAATTCTTATTTCATTTGTTCATAATTCATTCTCATCATCAGTGTTTAGGGATGTGCTTTTAATAATGGAAACTGAGCTTCTCTATTGCTTTTGTTCTCCTCTTCCTTTTTTGCCACATTTCTATTGTAGGGAAACGAATATGCTTTCATCCCATAGTTTGAGGCCTATTATTTGAAAGTCTCTTTGAGTGGGACTGGCTGGAGTGAGATATGGCTGGGTCAATGTCTTTGAGTTTGGGATTAAGATAGAAATCTGTACTTGGTACTGTCAAGCCCAATGGAAATGGGCTTGATTTCCCCAACTGTCTAACAACATGGCAGAGAACTTCTCACTAGCATAGATACTGACACACATGGGGAAAAGATCAATATAAAGTTACTTCTTTTTAAAGTGAAATGTCTTTGTCATAATAATTGCTGTCCTAAAGAAGATGATTTTTTTCTCCTATGCAATTGTTTTTTTGACAATTAACAATGCAACATGTCACCAAATGATTCTTCACTGCCTGGACAGTGAGGACTTTAAGGCATTGGAATTATTGAAACCATTAGGAAATTTTTACTTGATTTAAGAATGAGGATTGTTGATGACAAAATTTATGGCTCTGGAGACAGTGGCTAAGAAAAGGCAGGGTTGTGGCGATAACAGTGACTCCTGTGTGCAGTATCATTTTCACTTGTTTAAGAAGCATGTGTCCTAGAACACAGGTCTCATGCAACACTTGGATGAGGGAATGGTTTTCTCCTCCAGTTCAGAGAGGGCTGGTGAATTTCTCAGGTTGATGCTTTTAGCAACTTCTGATAGTCTCACTCCCAGATCACTGCTTTTCTCTTTGCCTCTCTTTCACAATCCTTTTCTAAATTTGCATACATTTTGCTTCAGATTTGGTGTCAGGCTCATGAAAAGTAATTATTGAACTCATCCATTACTCAATAATCTACAAGTAGATGCTTGTAGAGGCATTCTAGGGCTCCTGACAGTAAGATTTAATCAGGCAGAGGCAGTCATTAGTTAGGCTTTCTCTTAAATTCTGTCCCTGACAGCAAGGAATGAACCACCATGCATCTGATTCTAGTGACACTGAGCAGACACTTAAGTCCCGCAGCAGGCTGAGTTTTCCCAGATTTTGGAACAAGGAAGACTTCTGCTATCCTAAAAAAAAAATGTCAACAAGTGAAAACCTGAATTTTTAAATGATAACTTCAAACCTATTGGTTGATAGCTGGAATGTGGTGGAATAGCCCTGTGAGGCTTGCAAATGTTATTTAACCTTTCTAAGCATATTTGTTTTTCATAAAAAAAAATGAGTACAGTGGTGCTTAATCTGTTATTATTATTTTTTAGGAGGTACCAGGGATTGAACCCAGGATCTCGTACATGGGAATTAGGCGCTCAACCACTTGAGCTACATCTGCTCCTTGTTAAATTCTTCTGAGAATTATATATGTTAAGGCACTCGTAAATGACAGCACCCTCACCAGCACAGTGAACAGCTGTCTAGTACTGTGAGATTATGTTATCTTCATCAACTGACCCATCCTGCTCCTTGGTTGGTATTGCGCCTCAAGTTGATGCTGCCAATATTGGTCAGGCAAGAAGCACAGACCCTGGGAATCATCCTCATTTCCATGCCTAAATATACCTCATGCTTAAATACCTATGGCTCCTATTTCAGATATACATCAACCTCATTATCAATTTCACTGTTGCGTTTTAGGGCCACCATCATCTCATGTCCACACAATTGCAGCTGCCATCCATTTCTTCCTACCCTGTCCGTTCTTCATATAACATGT
>JAQZBX010080324.1:0-13844 GCA_029593785.1 Cabassous unicinctus
GACCTTTATATTTATGGGCAATTCATTTTTACAAGGTTGCCAAGTCCACTCAATTGGGAAAGAATAGTCTCTTCAAAATTGCTGCTGGGAGAACTGGCTATTTATATGCAAAATGAAAGATGACCACAATATCACACCGTATTTTAAAATGAAGGAGGAATAGATGCTTAATTTGTATAGAATTTCTTTTTAGGTTGATTGGAAAGGTTTGGAAATGCATGGTGGTGATGGTAGCAGGTACTTTTGCGTATAATTAAGAGCACTGAATTATATAGATGAATGTTGTTAAAAGGGGAAACCTCAGGTCATATATGTTACTAGAACAAAAATGAAATGTTAAGACATAGGACTGTATAGCACAGTGAACCTTATTGTAGATGATGGACTATAGTCATTGGCACAAGAACATCAACAATAGTTAATAGTACTATTTTTTCTTATTTTTAAAGGAGGTTTAGATTACATAAATGTTACATCAAAAATATGGGGTATTCCCCTATACCCCAACCCTCCCACTCCTGCACTTTTCCCCATTAACATCTTTCATTAGTGTGGTACATTTGTTACAATTGATGAAAAATTAATGAAGTATTGCTACTAAATGTAGTCTATAGTTTATGTTTTGTTTTACATTTTGTACCACGCAATTATATAGGTTTTGAGAAAGTGTAAAATGGCTTCTATATGTCATTACAATATCATGCAAAATTATTCCAAAGTCTCAAAAATAATAGGATCTGAAGACCATGGGTGAGAAAATTATAAATTTGTCTAAGTCTGATTCATGGTGGGAGATGTACTATTTTATTAATCTTTCCTAATTGGAACAAAGCTTTCAACTGTTTAAAAAGTAGTAAATTATAAAAAAGAACTCTCATCAGTGGTTAATATTTTACGCTAGCACACCATGTTGGTGATGGGGTGGTATTTGGGAATCATTCATTTTATGTATGATTGTTCTGTAACCCCACAAATCTCTAATGAAAACATTTATTTAAAAAATTGGAAACTATAAAGTATCTCAATGAGAAATAAAAGTACCTAAATGAAAAAATATAGAGTACATAGATGAATAGAAAGATATACCTTTTTAATGGATCAGAAATCTTGAGGTTAAGTCAGGTTACTCTGAATTAATCTATAAATTAAATTGCTGTACTGATATTTTTTGGTAGAAATTGCCATTTATTTTAACATTCATAAGGAAAGGCATGAGAAGTAGAATAGCTTGTGTTGACAATTAAATGAGAAAATGGATGCGAAGCCCTGGCCAAAGTGTCTAGCACTTGTATCAAAATAAGATGTTCAATAAATATCATAATTAAAATGTTGCATCTTAATATCCTTACAATTTTGGACTTCTCACACTTGAATGAGCATAACACCTGGGGATCTTTTGAAAATGTTTCTGAATCAGTAGGTCTGGGGTGTAGCCTGAGACTGTACATTTCTAACAATTAAGAATTGAACGCACATTTTTAACAATTTGAAATGAATTCAGTTTTTATATTTTTCACTTTATGCATTCCAAATAGTACATAATTACTTATTTTCAGAATTAAAAAATATAAATTTTGCTAAGAAATAAGTACCAAGCATATCCACTGTCCCAGATATATTAAAATGTAGGAAAAAACAACCTAAATATCAACTGTCATAAAATTGGACTCCAATAATCCATTGCCACTTTCAGGGCAGGTGTCCCGGGACTGGTGTCAAGTTGGCAGGAGTTGCCCATGGAACTGGGGAAAGTCAGTAAATCAGAGGAAGAATTGGCCCATTTGGATTGTGGGAAGTCATGGGAATGAGCAGAGGCTTTGCAGGGCGGACTGCATCACTGGTCGAGGCCTTTGGTCAAGTCCCAGGTGAGGCCTTTGTGTTTCTGGGCAGAATCAGACAGTTGGAGGGTGCTCCAGAAGCTGGTGTTGCCTGGCAACCCCTTATTGTGTTACGGAATCCTGAGTGTTTATATTCTGACTAGATGCATCAAGGCAGCAGTTGGAGGCACTTGGTGGGATAGTCTGACCATGTTGGTTGCTTTTCTCAGAGCAGACCATGTAGTTCTTTGAGCCACAGAGATGTCATCCTGGCCTGGTGGTATCGGCTCCAGCTTGGGCCAATCTCTGGGTTGAGTGAGGTGCAGCCTGGCTTCCCTCACTGGACAGATGTCAAACTTTACAAAGGGTAAGTTGATGGAGGGCATGGAGGATGTGGAAGCACCATTACCTAACTCTAGGAGAGAGGAAATTGAAACCATTCATTCAATCTTAAGATCAGAGAATGAGAGACTTAAATCTTGTACAGATCTAGAAGAGAAGCATGAAGCATCAGAGGTTCAAGTAAAGCAGCAATCTACAAGTTACCAAAATCAATTACAACAGAAAGAGGTAGAGATCAGCCATATTAAAGCAGGACAGGTGGTGCTACAGGATCAGGTGCAGAAGCTGCAGTCAGCTGTTTAGCCAGTATACTCAGGAGGTGACCATGTATCAGCAATCACTTCATCACCTTCATGCAGTTATGGTATGAGTCATCATGTTTCAACTTACCACAGTGATAACATGGATGTTGGTGATATCATTTGGTCACAACAAGAAATAAACAGATTGCCAAATGAAGTTTCAAGACTTGATTGTGAAGTTGGCTATTGGAGGCATATTGCTCAGACACATGGAGCAAACAGCTTTGATCAAAGTGAAATCTGCAAACTGCAAAATACCATCAAGGAGCTTAAACAGAACCTAAGTCAGGACAGTAATGACCATCAACATGAAATGTCAGGACTCCAGGAGGAATTAGATAAATGTATTCAAACCTTAAGGAAAAATGAAATTTTGCAACAAACCAAAGAGGAAAAAGACAAGTCTTGCATCCAAGAAAGAAGAAAACAATCATCTGAAAGAAGAACTGGAATGACTCAGGGAACAGCAGAGTTGAACTGTACTTGTGGCTGAGCCCCAAACTTTAGATATTATCATGGAATTGGAATCTGAGGTATCTCAGCTGAGGATAATAAAGGGTGATCTTGAAGAGGAAATAAAACATCATCAAAAGACAATTGAAGATCAAAACCAGAGTAAGATACAACTACTTCAGTCTTTACAGGAGCAGAAAAAGGAAATGGATGAGTTTAAATATCAGCATGAGCAAATGAATGCCACACACCCAGCTTGTTTTAAAGATAAGGAAATTAAGAATTTGCAAAAAAACTATTGAACAAGTCAGCACCCAGATGCATGAAGAAAGACAGGGAATTCATCAGAGAATTTGGAGAATTCTGTGGAAACAAAAGTTCAGAGCCTTAATATAGAATATGGATGTGAAAGGCATGATTTATATAAAGGTGAACCTTCATTTAGCCATTGTACAATTTGATGTAATTATGAATTCCAAAAATTTAAGTGGATCATGCTTGTAAACTGGTATGTTAATCTGGGCATGATTAAGTTATGATTAGGGCATTAACTGAGCCATGCCAGTAGGGCATTGAGCCCCACCCATTGATGGGTGGGGGAATCAAATATAAAAGGCAAGGCAAAGGACAGAGGGAAGTTTTTGAGTTGCAGTTTTGATGTTGGAGTTTTGTTGTTGGAGAGAAAGCCCCAGGAGAAGAGAAGCGAGCCGTTCGCCTGAAAGTCTACAGCTGACGTTGTGGAGGAAACAAAGGACCCAAGGCCAGAGAGAAATGCAGCCCTGGGAAGAGAGGAACCAAAGAAGTCTGAACCCTGGAAAATGTCAGCAGCTGTCTTTCTCCAACACGTAGCAATGGACTTTGGTGAGGGAAGAAAATTATGCTTTATGGCCTCGTAACTGTGGAATTCTTTCCCAAATAAATACTCTTTATAAAGACCAACCAATCTCTGGTATTTCTCATTAGCACCCCTTTGCCTGATTAATACACTGCAACATTAGTAAAAAGGACAAAAGAATGAGAATTGGAAATTAAACTTCTAAATGAAAAGAATATATCTTTAACAAAGCAGATTGATCAGCTGTACAAAGACAATGTTGCTAAATTAACTCAAATAATCCAGCAGAAAGGTTTGGAAATACAAGCTCTTCATGCAAGAATCTCTTCAGCTTCTACACCCAGGATGTTGTTTACCTTCAAGAGCAACTTCAGGCCTTTGTCATGGGAAGAGAACAAGTATTAGCTATTTTGAGTGAAAAGGCAAGGGAAAATAGCCACCTAAAAAGAGAATATCACAAAATGATGGACATAGTTGCTGCCAAAGAAGCAGCCCTTATTAAGATGAAAATAAAACATTGTCCACTAGATTTGAAAGTAGTAGCCAGGATATGTTTAGAGAAACTGCAGAATTTATCATGTATCATTTGAGAAAAAGACATTGAAATAGATGCATTAAGTCAGAAATGTCAGACTTCATTGACTCTTTTACAGACATCCAACACAGGTAATGAGGTTGCAGGTGTTAACAGTAATCAATTTGAGGAATTACTACAGGAAGGTGATAAATTAAAACAACAAGTAAAGAAAATGGAAGAGGGGAAACAACAAGTGATGACCACAGTACAATATATGCAGCAAGAGTCAGCCCAAGTACTGGAAGAACATCAAGTTCAGGCCCAGGTTTTGGTTAACAGTGATAAAAATTCTAAATTACAGGTAGATTGTACTGGCATAATCCAAAGTTATGAGAAGAATGAAACCAAACTCAAAAATTTTGGTCAAAAGGAGGAAATAGAAGAGTTTTTCAATGAAGGTTAGGATGGAGTTACTAGGTAGATGAGTGTGTGGCTTAGAGGAGGATCAAAAAGTGTTCCCACCACACCCCTGAAATCAAATAAAAAGGCTGAGCTTAAAAGGTCTTTTTGAGAACATTTTTTTTAAATTTCTAGAAACAGAATCTCATCCATCTGTCATGGCGGTCTTTGCAGGGCAGTTAAGACTTTATAATTTATTTGTAATCAACAGTCATGGGGCAATTTTGAGCAAGTGAGTTATGGAGTATATTTAAGAGGATTCTTCTGGCCAATAGGAGGAGAAAAGACAGTTCTAGAGTGTGTAAGTTTTGGGCTGCCAAAACAAATACCGTGCAATGTTGGCATAAGCAATGAGAATGTGGTGGCTCAGAGTTTTGAGGCTAGGAGGACTCTAAGGTGATGCTTTCTCCCAGAAGACTGCAGTCTTCTGTCAGTGGCAATGCACACATGGTCCTCTCCTGGCTTTTCTCTTTTCTTCTGGGTTACACTGACTTTCAGCTTCTGGTTGCTCCCTCTGTCACTTTCTATCTTTCTTTTCATGTATAAAGAACTTAAGTAATAGGATTGAGACCCATCCTGATTGAGTTGGGCCACATTTTAACTGGAGAAGCCTATTCAAAAGATCCTACTTACAATAGGTGCACTCACACAAAGGAATTGATTTAAGTATAGGAACATTCTTTTCTGGGAACAATCTTTTCTGGGGTACACAGCTCTAAATGCTCACATGGAGCAAGAGTTAAAGAGGGAGACTAGCTAGGAGACTGATGAAGAAGTACAAGCAAGTGATGATGATATGCTGTATCAGGAGAGTAACAGTGGTAAGAGGTGGAAGAATTCTAGATACATTTTCAAATAACAGCAAACAGGGTTTGGTGAAGGATTAGAAATGCAATATGAGAGAAAGAGAATAGTCAAGGATGACTTCAGTTCTGGGGCAATTATCTGGATGACTGTTGAAAAAATTCTAAGATCGGGAACACTGTAAGGAAGTAGAGCTGAGAGGAGAAAAATTATTTTCCTAATTTTTCAATAATTTGAGTTTGAGCTGCCTACTAGACATAAAAGTGAAGATCAAACTTAGGAGGTGGATATATGAATCCATAGTTTCAGGAAGAGGTTTATACTAGACTTATGTATTAGGAAGACATAAGTCAGTAAATGATATTTATTGAAATTGTGGTATTGGAACAAACTGCCTAGAAAAGTAAGTATGTACAGTGAAAAGGACAGGGATAAAAACTGAACCCTAGGGATGCCAACATTTAGATGTTGGTCAAAAAGAAGAGAAGGACCATAAAAAGTTAGAGAAATAGCAGCCAAATGGGTATAAGCAAACCCAGGAGAGTGTGGTATCTTAGAAAGTAAACAAAGTGTTTCATGGAGGAGGAAGTGATCAACAACAGCAAGCAGTCCTGAGAGTTCAAATAAAATAAGGTCTGGGCAATATGGAGGTTATTGGTGACGTTGAAAAGAACTGATTTAGTGATGAAGAAAGTTTGAAAGCCTAATTAGATAAGATTTGAAATAGAATGGGAAACAAGGAAGTGAGAGGGAAGAGAAAAGTTATCATTTTTAAAGAGTTTGGCTATATAAAGGAAGAAATAAATGGTTTGATAGTGGAGAGAGATACAGAGTCAAAGGGGGTTGATCTTTTTTTTGCTGAAGGAGGATGTTCTTTGCTAAAGAAAGTTATCCAATATAGATGGGAAATTGCTGATGCAGGATGTAGGGCTGACATTACATGGGCAAAGTCCTAGAGAATGTTAGGGAATTGAATACAGTGCAGAGACTGAAATATTAGCTTTAGCTGGGAACACAGCACATCTCTAGTAATAGGAAGTACAGTATGTGAGTATAGATTCAGAAGGGTTGGAAGGTTTGGTAATGAATGAAAAAGGAAAATTTTTAGGTTGCTTCTCTATTCTCACTGAAATAAGAAGTTGAGATTAAGGAGCTAAGGGTGAGGGATTACTTAGAGGATTGTGAAGCTAGGATGACAGTTTGGGAAATTGGGAGGCTGAATGTACTGGAAAAATGTAATTATCTCAGAAGATAGAGCTGAGGTGTAATAGTCTCAGAAGACAATGCTGAGGACCCAGCTGAGTTTCCTTATTATCAATCTGAATTAAGACCAATCACCATGGCTGTGTTTTGATTTGGTCACATTCAGCTGTTGGAGTCAGGAGAAAAGTAGTCAAAGACTTGAAATAAACTAGGTTTTTTTTTTTTCTATATGACTATAACCAAGGGAGAGATGAGGAGTTTGAGGGTCTAGGTAAGAAAGCTATCATCATAGAACAAGGAATCCATGATGATTGAGAAGGATGGCAAGAACTTGATGGGGGAATGGGGTGGTAATAGTGAAAAAGAGGTAAGGCCAATAAATTTGAGGATGTAATAAAGTCAAAGAATTGTTGCAATGTGGGTACAAGAAGAAATGGTGGTCAGAGAAAAAGATGTGAGAAATAAGAGATTTTGGAGTTGATGCAGTCATTGGTAATGGCAAGGCCAAGGATAATGTTTCAAAGCAGCCATTTTTGGAATTTTTGAGAAAACAAGTGTTAACTGTGTGGGACTGTCTCTCACAATGAAGGATGTTCAACATTCCTGGTTCCTGACATTAAATTCCAGAAGAATCTCCATCAGCGTGACATCAAAAAGCACCATATAGGGGAATGGATGTGGCTGAAGTGATTGAGCTCCCACCTACCACATGGGAGGTCCTATGTTCAGTTCCCAGTGCCTCTTAAAGAAGAGAAGCAAGACAGTGAGCTGACACAATGGGCTGATGCAGTTAGCTGACCCAAAAAGAGATGCTATGAGGAAAATATGACAGAGACAACAAAGCAGGGAGCAGAGGTGGCTCAAGTGATTAGGTGCCTCCCTCCAACATGTGAGGTCCTGGGTTTGGGTCCTGCTGTGTCCTAAAAGGAAGACTAGCACACAATGAATGGACAGAGCAAATGCAAACAACAAGGGGGTGGGGAGAAATAAATAAAATAAATCTTTAAATAAAAAAAGCACCATATACATTATCAAATGTTCTCTGAAGTTGGTTGTACTTTCTTTCTTAGAAACTTCTGAACAGAGGTATGATCATGGCACTAGTAAATATAATTAAGACAGCAAGGAATTGAGAGGCCAAGGGCTCTCAATTTTTCATGGATATGAAGTCACCAAAAATCATAAAAGAACTGTATTGGAGAGAAAGAGTAAACCAGGTGCTAAGCTGCATGAATAACATTCTACAACCAAGTACAAAAGGATCTGGCTGAGTGATTATATGTTCCAGTGAGCTGCTGAGATCTATTTAAAGAATTTCTGCACCTTATGCATCCCAAGGGAATTTTAAATAGAGTTGAGTAATATAGGGATTCCAGGCTCCACACCAATACCCACTCAAATATCATTTAAAAGAGGTGCAATTATGATAGAACCAACCAGCATTAGGTAGTCCACATAATGAGCAACATTGTTACTAAATGATGTATTTCATATTACCTTTAAACTACATAGTGGAGCCTCCATTGCCCTAAGTTCATTGAAATGTTTTATCTTCCACTCACAGATCCAATTAAAGTTTTATTAAATGATCACACTTGCCTTGTTTTATTTATTAGGCTTTAGCTTTATTTTTTTCTTTTTCTTTAACAAATTAGCCTGTTTTCAACTCTAGGTGCTACTTTCATCTGCCTTTTATCTTTACTTTCCTTCTATCTATTAGAAAGTTTCATTCTATCACCAGTGCACAATCTGTTCCGTTTCTTTCTAGGAACTCTAAAGCCCCCAAACAGTGCAGAAATCCTCTAAATACTCCACTGTTAAAATGTTAAAAGCATTTGTGAGAAGTGTCACCCGGGAGTGGATGTGACTCAAATAGTTGAGCACTCAACTCCCACATAGGATTGGTTCCCGGTGCCTCCTGAAAAAAAAAACAGAAACAAACAACAAGCAAAGCAAACAAAAAAACCAACTCAGGGAAACCGATGTGGCTCAGTGGTTGAGCGCCAACTTCCCACATGTGAGCTTCCAGGTTAAATCCCTGGCTCCGTGTACTTCAAAAAAAAATTGTCACAATTTTCATCATTTGAATAAATGGTCCTTGGCTAACACATTTTCAAGATAAATAAAAACACTGCATAGCACAAATTAAGAGTCAACAAATATTAGCTGAATTTCCAAAAATTTATTTAGGCCTTCTTGAAATTGTTGGAACATAATGGGCCATAAATTATCCCAGTATGTGAGAACATTCTTCAATGAAGAATAATTTCTTGGAAGTACACCTCAACTTACAGTGACTCTACTTTTCAATTATAATACCTCCAATTTACTAAACCACCCAGTAATATTGTTAGGGAGAAAGAGAGTATGCTATTTTAGTTCAGACTTATTATATCAAGCTTCCAATCTTTTATCAATGAACTTTGGTCTGTGTGAGTAGCTACAACTAATTTTGGCTTCCATTGAATCATTATGGACTAATTAGAATTTTTTCAGTATAATTAGATTTTTGTGACAAAGGGGATGATTGGCTATTCAACTACTCTGGAGTCACCACAACAATGAATTTTTTTTTGGGGGGGGGGAGTAATGCATTTTTAAACAACTTTTTACATAGCTTTTTTGAGATATTATTTACATACTATAAAGTTTACACATTTAAAGCAAAGTGTATTCATTAAGATATTTTCTCTAAAAGCAGATATTTACCTTTTTTAGTATGGCAGGATAGAAGGAGTTAACTCAAGTTAAAACATATCAAATAACTTCTTAAAAATCACAGTTAAGATATCAGTGCCAAAGTATTAATAATTGTACTTCTGAAAAAAAAACTATAATGCTGCACAAATGTTTTCACTAAGGAAATAAGAAATTTATATGCCAAAAACATCTTACTGAATCTTAACACAGTAAGTACTTATTGATAATGGAACCATATAAGTGTCCAGCTAAATGTTCTCTGGCTGGTATTTTTCTGAGGCTAACAAAAAGCATTGAGAAGATGCTTTTTGACCCTAGACTTTTTGAGATTTCAGTTTGGTAAGATATAACTCATGGCTATAATTCTAAGTGGAATCTCAGGTAACACAGTAGACTAAACTTTGATGAGGCTCTTTTATTCCTATGAACAGCCTTGGGGGGCTTTTCTCATTTGTTAAATGTGTATGCCATAAGATTTCTGTCTATTCATTCTATATAGGCAGGTCCTGATACTATAAATGTGTCCTTCATTGAGGAAAGACCAAGCCAGTAAATATATGTTTCTAAAAGGCAAGTATATATAAATTTCACTTTCAATTTAATAATATAAAATTTTATTAAAGAAAACACTGAAATTATGGAGATGGTAAACAGAATTACTTGTACTTTATTAAAATATGTTTTAATTAAATAATATTTAATATCTATAATCATTAGCTTTCCAATATTAAGTATATATGTATGGTAATCCTACAAAGCATCCAGTTTTGAGGAAATATAGAAATCAATATTGCCTAAATGCTTGTTAATGATATATATATATATATCATTAACTACCTTTGGTTATCCCTTGGGATTTTTTATGATTCTATTACTAACTTATCTCAGTTTATGAACACTTTCTTATTTGAGAAATGAGAAATATAAGTCATTTTCTACTGCTTATATTTACATTGGTCTGAGACTACATTTGTTGGCATCCTTATTGGGAAAAGATTGTGCTGTAAAATCTACCAATAAATTAAGATGTCTTAGAAGTGTTACTCTTTTTCTTCTCATTGATAGCATGATTTCTATTTCTGAATTATTACCTTTCCATCCACAACCAATGATTTAAAAAATAATTAAGCCATTTTATGCTATGAAATAATAATAAAACCCACATGGAAAAGAGTCAATTTCTGGATTCTAGTTCTGGGTATACTAGCTGAGGGACACTGAGCATGCATACAGCCTTTGTTTCCTCACTGAAAGATGGAGATAATGTTTGCCTACCTAACCATGGTTATATTAAGGACACTTTTTAAAATAATTGTGACAGTGCTAGGTAAATTTTAAATGTGCAACATTATTGTGGACGTTATCTTCTGGTAAATTATGCCATATAGATTCTGTGAAGTGCCAATCCAGGCTGAGGTTCTAGGTTAATAAAAAGCCTCTTTTAACAAATGTATATGTATTAGTCAGCCAAAGGGGTGCTGATGCAAAATACCAGAAATAGGTTGGCCTTTATAAAGGGTATTTATTTGGGGTAAAAGTCCACAGTTACCAGGTCATAAAGCTTAAGTTTCTTCCCTTACCACAGTCCATTGCCACGTGTTGGAGCAAGACAGCTGCTGATGTTTGCCAGGGTTCAGGCTTCTTGGGTTCCTCTCTTCCCAGGGCTCCATTTTTCTCCGTTCTCAGCACCTCTGTTTCCTCCACAAGGTCAGCTGTAGACTATGAGGCTCTCTAGGCTTTGCTTCTCTCCACAAGGCCAGCCGTAAACTCTCAGCTCAATTGCTCATCTCTATCCCGGGGCATTCTCTCATTCCTCATGACCAAGCTCCTCTGTTTGCTCACCTTCCCAGCTCCAGCATTTAAACTCCAACATCAGAACTGCTCCCTCTGTCCTTTGCCATGCCTTTTATATTTGATTCCCTACCGACCAAGGTGTGGGGCTGAACATCCTACTGACATGGCCCAGTCAACACCCTAATCATAGCTTATTCATGCCCAGATTAACAGACCAGTTTACATGCATAATTCAGTATCATTTTTTTTAAATTCATAATTACATCAAACTGCCAAATGGCTACAGTGTATAATACTACTATACTTTCTCCCATGTTACAAATTTTACTTTGTCTGAAGCATTTCTTTAGTCAAATATAATTCTGGATCTTTAGTCAAATATAATTCTATAATACTAGGCTACAAGCTCACTGGAGACAGAATTGCTCCTCTGACTCTTCATATCTCCAGAAGTGCAATCCCTCCACTATCTTCTAAAAGTCTATTTCAATTTGAAAGTTGACTTCAAGGCAAATAAGTACTGAGATATGTATTGACTTACGTGTAGTCAATTATTCTAACCAAAGGTTATAAAATAGAACTTAACACCATAAAACTTTAAAACTAGACACTAGTTATTAATTATGCATTTAAAGTGAACACTGAAGTGTATAAATCTATGAAGAGAAAAGAATACTCTAAGCAACTGTGAAAAAGAGAAGAAAACTTTATAGTGGAGAATGTATTCTTCAATGATGAGGGCTGTGGTAGACAGAATTCTAAGATGATCCCCAATGACGCATGCCCTTGGATACTTCCTGATATGTGGGTGGGACCTGTGGATATGATGGAATATTACTCCCATGATTACAATATGTTATATGGTAAAATGATATTGTTGATAGTTTCCCAAATCAGGTGACTTAGAATTCATCAAAAAGAAGATTGTTGTGGGTGGTGCAGTCTTTCTCAGAGGACATCCTTGAGGTCAGAAAGAGTCTTCTGCTGGTCTTGAAGAAGTAACGTGCCATGTTGTGAGAGGGCCTAATGGGGTCCACTAATTCCTTGCAGCCACCAAAAAAAAAAAAAATGGGGACCTCAGTCCTACAACTACAGACTCTGAATTCTTCCAACAAGCACATGAGCTTGGAGGAGGACCCTAAACTCTGAAAAGAAGGCAGCCTGGTGGACACCATAATTGCATTCTTGGGATAGCCTAAGCAGAGGACCCCTCTAAGATGTGCTGGACTCCTAGCCCATGCAAACTGTGAGTCAATGAATTTGCATGCTGTTTCTAAGCCCCTAAATTTGTGATAATTTGTTACACAGCACAGAAAATGTATAGAAGCACAAGAAAAAGACAACACAAAACAAAGAGCCCCTTTATTGAACATATTTCTTGTTCCCTTACTGTCACTTTGCTCCATTGTAAGCAAATATCCCTTACCCTATAGTGTATAATAAGTTATTCTCATCCTGGTTTAATTTTATTTATCCAAATAATTTTACATTAATTTGATTTCTTGAATTACTTAAAACTTGTTCCATTTCCTATGCTAGAAATATAAATTTCCTCAACTAGATCTGCATTTTGTGGTTTAATCACCAAACAAAAAGCCTCTGATCAGAAGCTTGAACTATTGAGCTAATTCATTATCTATCATTCATTTTACACACACTATGTGTTAGGTACTATATTAACACTGTGTATTGATGATCACAGAGTTATGATCCTTGCCTTTAGGGAGCTACCAATCTATAATCTGAAAATATATAATGATAAATTGCAGGCAGTGCTATGAAGAAACAGAATGGGAGCTATGGAAACTGTTGTTGTCTTAGTTTAAATCCTATCTAGTAAATGCTGGCTACAGCTAGTTGCTTTCCATGTATTTCCTGATGTGTTTTGTCAAATGTACCCTAGAAGCTAGGTACAACATTAAATGTCATGGCCTAGATCTACATATCATGCTGCTTTCCAGTTTCTACTATAGAGAAATCCTCTGTCAGAACACTGGTGAGTGAACTGAGGGCAGTTCTAAGGAGACCAATCATTTCCCCCCAGCAGAGAGAAAGCTTCAATAAGCTTTTAATGTTCAATAATGAATTATCATAAAAATAAAACAGGGCCTAGAGAAAATATCCTACAGCCCAGGTGAAAATGAATAAAGAATTTAGAAGGAAAGTCTGAAAGAATCATTTCCCTAAAATATATGCACCCCCGAAAGAAAACATTTTATTATATTCTATCTTGATTCTTTAGTCTCCAAAGAATAAAATATTTAACATCTGTTAATTCAATGGACACGATGCTAGGTGTAGCACATGAAAAAAAAAAAAAAAAAAAAGACTTTTGAGTATTCAACTAGTTTAGGAGCAGTGCTTCAAGGGAATAGAATAGGGTGGGAATATAGTTCTTCACATCTAATAAGAGACTAAATTCTTGCCTAACATTTTTCTTGGATAAGAACCACCTTATAGCATTCAAAACATGGTTCAGTTTTTCTCATATGCTTTTCACCACTGGACTAGAAACTTGAAGTAAAGAACAATGTAAAAATTTTTTGAAAATATTTTTAGTTGGGATAGTGGGAATTGGAAAGTAAAGACAAATGGAAATTCTAAAAAAAAAAAAAAAT
>JAQZBX010080325.1:0-13844 GCA_029593785.1 Cabassous unicinctus
GGTCTTCAAGATGCTTCCCTATTGTTTTCTTCTAAGAGTTTTAGTTCTGGTTCATATTTTTAGGTCTCTGATCCATTTTGAGTTGGTTTTTGTATATGGTGTGACATAGGGATCCTCCTTCATTCTTTTGCATATGGATATCCAGTTTCCCCAGCACCATTTGTTGAAGAGACTATTCTTTCCCAATTGAGTGGGCTTAGCACCCTTGTCAAAAATCAATTGACCATGGATGTGAGGGTTTATTTTTGACCTCTCAAATCGATTCCATTGGTTTAAATGTCTGTCCTGTGCCAGTACCATGCTGTTTTGATTACAGTAGCTTTGTATTAAGTCTTAAAATTGCGAAGTGTTGAGTCCACTAACTTTTTCCTTCTTTCGCAAGATGGTTTTGGCTATTTGAGGCTGTTACCTTTCCAAATGAATTTGATGGTTGGCTTTTCCGTTTCTGCAAAGAAGTCTGTTGGGATTTTGATTGGAATTGTGTTAAATTTGTTATTGCTTTGGGGAGAACTGACACCTTAACAACAGTTTTCCAGTGCACCAACATGGAATGTTCTTCCATTTATTTAGGTCTTATTTAATATTTTTAAGCAATGTTTTGTAGTTTTCTGTGTACAAGTCCTTTACGTCCTTGTTTAAATTGACTTCTGGATATTTGATTCTCTTAGTTGCCATTGTAAATGGAATTTTTTTCTGAAGTTTCCCTTCAAATTGTTAATTACTAGTATACAGAAATACCACTGATTTTGCATCCTGTACACCACCACTCTGCTGAATTTGTTTAGTAGTTTTAGTGGCTTTGGTTTAAATTTAACAAGATTCCCTATGTATCAGATTTTTCACTCCTCATTGCAGCTCTTATACTCAGCATAATACACTGGCACCAATAAATGTCTGTTGGATGAAGAAAGGAAGGGGAATTGCCTGAGTTGCAAATTTCCTAGTAGCAGCCATTGCGTATCATTATGGGGATGAATGTTTCATATAATACTTGCCTAATTTAACTGCGTTGGCCTTAAATATTCTTCATCAACATAGCAAACTTCAACCATTGTCTCACCATATTAATTTCTACTCATTTAGCTACAGCCCATGTGCAATAGCCCTTAGGGCTAGTATTTGAAAAACTCATTCTTTACTTTGCACTTGCTCAACCAAGAATTTGTTTTAGGAACCAAAAATTAAGAGCTGAATAAAGTATTCACTGCTACAAAATAGCACAAATTTTAAACTGTTACCATTTTTAAGTATAGACACTGTGAAATAAATGCTCTATAGTTGAACATATGAAAATAAAATATTAAATTCACAAATAGCCTTTGCCACGAATTAGCTGTGAGCCAAGTCCCTTAATCGTGTACATTTACAATATCTTAAATAAGTAACATAAACAAGAAACTAAAATATGAAATGTATTATATATTATTTAACTAGAAATAGAAATTTTTATTCTGGAATGAGGAAACACTGTCCTTTATGCATAAAATGAAGTTCTTTCTTTCTGATTTATAGGCTAAGCAAAATATATATATATATATACATATATATATATATATGTATATATATGTATATATATATATAAACTACATTTATTAAGGTCTACAGTTTTGACTGGGAATTAAATTCAGGTTCTGAAATTTATAGCAACAACTACTGGAAAAGTTTCTTGACTTAAAGTTTCCTCACATCTAAGAGAGGAATATTGCCTACTTAACAGGATTATCTGAAGAGTAAACAAAGTAACATATGTACAAGCACCTGTCACATAATTTATACCCAGTAAAGGTTACAATTAACAGAAATTTTATAGGTTTGTATCATATACAGGTTATAAAATCCTAAAGGAAAAATATTTATAAACAAAACACAAATCCAAGTGTCTATTTTTTGTTTATATTAAAGCAAATTATCATAAAATGTTGTATGATAAATGTGGTAAAAATCTGCACCTAAAATTCAATTAAAATATTGGGTGTCCATGGAAAAGGATAAATTGTTCACAAAGGTTGCATATTGTCTGGCTGTAAAATATATCACTGACTCATACTTGATAACTACCTCATGATTTTTTCTAAAACTTCTGAGATTTTTGCTCACATTTTTGTTTTCAAAGACAAAGCACAGAAACCATTATCTCTCCTTTCTCCTTTTCCTTTTCTAGCTCTGACTGTTTTTAACTCACAAGCAGTTGGGTTTGCATTAACAGGGCCTGGCAGGTTATTATTACCTTAACTGTTTGCTATGGTCCTTTCAATGATGATGTCAAATGCCTAATCCAATTTACAAAATTCTAACTCTTCCCTTCATTCTCCTTAGGGGAAGGTGTGTGCTAACGTTAATTCTAAACACTGTTCTTTTTCTGGATGGTGATTATGTTAAATGTGCATGTCTCCTTTTCTTCATTTACAAGCATGTCTTATATTTCATTTCAGGTAAAATGGGGAGAAGATGTGAAGAAAACTCTTCTCAGTCATTTCTGTACACCTCAGCACAAATAATGTGTCTGCTTTTCAATATATTTCCTTGACAATCAGATACCATGATTTAACATATATAAATATTTAAGAAAAATCAATTTGGAAAACATAATTAACAAGTTATCAGAACAAGGTTTTGATTTTTTGACAATGAATGTACAATAGCCTCTTATATGGTTTGTCATTTTTTTCCTCTCTAGGAAGAAAGGAAAACTGAGAAACACAGCATAAGTTATTATATGCTCGGTAGATTTTAGAACTTAGGAGAAGGGAGTTAGAAAGTATGCAATCTAACAAACCAACTGCAGTGCAAAAGCCATTTTTTGCAACAATAAGGGAAATGAATATGATTTATCTTTTAGGTGTGATGATGCCATTGTGGTTATGTTTTTGTTTTTTTAAAGGCATTATCTGGTAGAGATACAAAAGTGAAATGATTTGTCTGGGATATGCTGTAAACTATTCCAGCTTAGAATAAAAGTGTGTGTGTGTGTGTGTGTGTGTGTGTGTGTGCACGTGCGTGCGGTGGGGTAGATATATAACAAACATGACAACATACCACAGTATTCGAATACTGCTGTCAATATATATAATAAAATAATGGGATTTCATGCCCCTATATAAGTGGCATCTAGTATAATGCACTAAGAAGATAGAAAAAAATAAAACATTTATAAGTTATGATTGCTAAACACACACCTGTAAATTGAGTCTGGTCTCGGAGTGTTAAAGACAAAAGGCTGTAAAGGGTTTAAGGATAATAGGGAGGGAGGGAGTATGGAAGAAATATACTGTTATTACTGGATCTCCTACAACTCATGGAAAGGTAAAAAGGGAAGATAATCTAATCATTCTAGATTAGAACTAATGTATTAGAAATCTTTGGAGTGAAAGCTCTTTCAATGCCAGGATTGAGGTCACCACATATTCTCCTCCTACTTTGTTTCTGTGGTGTGGCACACCACTAGAAATGCTTGATGGAATTAAATCCTCAGTATTCAAAACAGTCATAGCCAATATAGTTCTCATCCATAAAAATAAAACATTCCTTATGTTAGATGTATTTTTTATGCATTCAGGAGCAATAATCTACATGCAATATTTAAGCAGGAATACAACAGAATCAAGCAATTCAGATAAAGATGTAAAGGTGCAACTAAAGCTGCAGTAATTGCCTTGATGACTCATAAACATTTATATATATTATTTTATGGCCAACCTGATACTCCATCCACATAAAAAAAAGGCATTCTATTTCTTTATTTTTTTTTTATTTGACAAGCAGCAATATCATGTTTGTCATTTTAATGTAGATACAATTATTAGGTTATCTGTCATATTACAATATTTAGGTTTTTTTTAAATTTTATGTCCTTTAAGATACATTAAAAAAAAAAAAAACACATCAACTGCAAACGTGAGGGGGAGAAAAAGCATGGTACCCAACCAAATTTCCACATTTCAGCAATACTTCACTCATTCTTTTAATAAAGTTTTAAGAAATGTCATATGACATGAGCTTGAAATTATCTAGAGGCATTTTCTTTGATGCTCATGACGTGGCACTGGTGATGTTGTAAACAGCAGAAAAACAGGGACTGCCAAATAACCAAATTATGGAGGCACAGGCCTGCTTTTTCCCACAGGAACACACCAAATGGTGATGGCAATGATCTTCTTACACCCACACTTGGAGGACAACATCACGCTACGTAACTGTATTCATCTGCTGACGCTTGGCTGCGTTCGATGTACTGTTTGTCTATCAGAACTTCAATACACTTCTTTATCATGCTGATACTTGGATTAAACCTAGCTCTTGACTGGCTAATCACCTGTGTAAGAGAGAAATGGATGTCAAACTACCGCCAAGTACTCAGCTACAAATAATCACTTTTAACCAATCAGCTATAAAAGTGCCTCAAATTTACTGATGTTTCAACAAACAGACCTAATCCATACAGGAAATAATTATGAAATTATACTAAGTTGAATAAAACGATCCTAAATGGGCAGACATAATAGATGAAGTAAGTGAATACCATGGACAATATTAAATTTTTAAAACTGAGTAGGGCAGTGTAAGAGGCATCAATTCTGATGGGACGGACAAAAGGAATTTTTTATGCCAAGTATGGAGAAAGTTTAACATTTATATTGGAAGAAATTAAATGCAGAACACAGATTATAGCAAAATCTAGTAATTTTAATACTTAATTAGAAAGCTTCCTCTAATATCCCCAGAGGCAGTCTTCTGTATACGTTCTCCTAGTACTGTATGCCTTTGAGTATATGTTAATGTAATTTTGTATTTATCAGTAAATTATTTCAATAATGTATTTCTTCCCCATTAGACTGTAAACTCTGCATTATATCCCCAGTGACCAGCATAGCATCCTATTTATAGAGGGACTATTTGATACGGTTAACTTCATTCAATACCTAGACAGAAGACTCAATAAATTGGTGAGTTTTAGAGCTCTAAATTTAAGCCAAAGAAAATCAGAATTTAATACTGAAATTTTGAGTACTGTTCTCATTAAGTAATAAAGCATTTCTTTTTGCTATTTGGGGATCATACCTCTGTACCATCATTTAAGAAGAAACAGACCCAAATCACACATGGATAATGCACTCTAGCCCAAGAAGTCTTGAGGACTTTTCCCCCTTTTTACCTCTTGAATAAGGGCATTATGCCGAAGCACTTTTCGTGCTTTCATAATACGAACTATAGCAGCTTGGAGGTACATTTTCCGGTCCTCATCTACAGCACTTCTAGTCTGCTCCATTTCCTATTTTACAGAGGGGAAAAATGAGCAAATAAGGCATTAGTCATTGAACTTGTTTTTTTTTTTTATTATTATTTTTTTTATTCTTATTTTTGCTGAACTTGTTTTTAATTAATCTTTATCAGTGAGTTCAAATAAATGTCCAATGAATACTGAGTAAATTATAGTTATGTGCCCATCTCACATAATCACTGCCAAGCATTTGCAATATGTTATATATAATTTCTAGAGTTAAAGTTGGAAGGTTATTAGAAAAAAGCAACACTATTGTAAACTGTATAGTGAATGTATGTAGGCAATAAAGTAGGATTGAAGTGACATAGAGCAATAATTTTCAGGGCCACTGTCCTATCAGTGATGACAGACCTGATATGACAATGCTTTTAGATGAGGTTGTAGCAAGTGCAGTATTTGGCTACAAGTGCCCCAGGCAGGCTTCAAGGGGAAGAGTTGTGAAGGGTTCTATTTGGCTCAAGTAGAGAAGCCAAGAAGGATGGGCCAGAAAGGGCCTATCTCCACTGAGCTAGAGGAAACACGTTAGAAACAGGGCATAAAGGAGGCAATGCCCCACTGACAGGGATCTCATAACACCTTTGAAAAGGCAAAACACAATTCATACTTTACAAGTTATTTTTCACTAGCCTGGAAAAAATTGGGATTTTCGTCAATTTAGGGTTCAAATTTAATGGCAATGAATTACTGTTTGTCATTCCCACAAGGCAGTAAGTTCCTGTAAGAGGGCATAACATCTTCTATACCTTCACATGCTGCCCTGAACCCAAGGACAGGGTGGCACACAGGAGGCAAAGAGGAAACTTAAGTGATATGAATAGTCTAACACAGGACAAAGCAATAATCATTGCTGATTTCAAAGAATCAACAGTGATGTGCACTACTCAAACTAAGGCACATCTGGCAGTTAGCCTGAAATGCAGTGTGTCCTAGGTTCCACTCCAGACCCACTAAATCAGAATTTGCATTTTAACAAATGCTCAGGAATCTTGTTAAATCTGAGAAGTAAATTTCTACATGACAACTGTAAATGAGATGTAAAACTTTTCCTTATTGTACAAATGAAAAATCTGAGTTTATATTATCTCTCAAGGTCAGAAGTTTTTGGAGAGAATACAAAGCAAAGATACATATTTTAATACACTTAGGATCAAATGTGATGAAACCATAACACCTTTATCTCCTCAGTTACCTGTACTACTTTTTAAAAAACGAAATACTGACAGAGATTTTTGTTTGTTTGCAAGATTAGTAAATGCAAAGAATAAACCAGAAAAGATGTATCATATTATTAATTTTGGAGTGCACCATTTTACATTATCTCAATGTTACCACTTGCAAAATCCAACACCAAAATATTTCCAAAAGAAATGATGCTTGCCTGTGGTGTGTCTTTCTGCATTGATGTTGTAATTTTAAATTTTGTTCTTTTACTGCTGAAGTTCATATTTAATGAAAATGAAGATTCTGCATCAATGTCTTCCTAAATTTAAAAAAATTCATAGCTTTATAAAATATAAAATCATTAAAAAGATTGCTGCAAATAATATGCAATTAAATAAAATAATGAGCAAGCAAAAAAGAAAAAAACAAGCTCATAATTTTTACATTATAAAGATTATTTAAAAGAAAAATTATTAAACAAACCAACAAGCAAAAAACAATCCTAAATTTACATTTGCTAGACTTTTATTCAATTTAGATTTTAGATTTTAGCTATTTTTTGGTCCAACTATTATATATATTATCTTTGAACAAAAAAAAAGAGTCACGCTCATTGGCTTAAACAAACAGAATTTAACATTTTAAGTTTCATGAACTACCAAGGCTCATAACTTTTCACCACCTCCATTTTGAAAAAACTGAACAACCAAATGATTTTTAAAATGCTGCAATAACAAAACACCAATTATAACCTGACTATAGAAGCAAGTTGTTTTTCCAGTGGTATACAAGCATCCTTTCTCCTTGACCCTGGGGTGATTCTCACAAGGTTTACCCTTCAATCCATGTGTTATTCACTCTGTGAGGAGAAGCAAGTGGCCTTTCTCAGGTGAAAGTTGTTAAGCCGATTTTTAGAATCACAACTTCTCTATCAGGCTTAAGAAAGCCACTCATATAATAGAGTGGAAACTGTCAGCAGGATCAAGAAGCACTTGGCAGATGGAATCTAAAAAAGTCTGCTTAGGTACGGGCAAATACATAATCAAATAATGTGCAAACAAGCAATCTATATGTATTTTGTAAATTTTGGGGCAGCAAAGTTAACATGTTTTAGAAAAAAATAAAACTTTTTAAGCACTCAGATACAATATAATTCTGTTAAGATTCTAAAGTCAGAAAAAATGTCACCATCATCTGAGGGACGAAAGCAAAATGAACTGATGAGAGAAATAAAATGAAGCCAAAATAAAAATGAAACATCTCGTCACAAGAATTTTTCTTATTTAATAGACATCTACTGCTTTTTAAAATCATTAAACATCAAGCATATGCTACAACAAATAAAGGTCATAATGGGGAAAAAAAAGGAATATACTTTGGTTTGACATGACAGATATTAAAAATATATTGTGGTCAATTGAGTCCTGAAATTAAGGGACTTGAGAGCACTTGGGATTGAATTACATACATTTTAAATAGGCATACCAATAGATGTATTTTAGAAGACAGCCATGATGATTTCTAAATCTGTTTATCAAATCAATAGGCTGTGTCATTTACTGTTACAGAACCACATAATTTTATAAAACACTCATAAAGATTATGAGAGGCTAGAGTTTAAAAACCTCAACCAGAATCCTCCCAATGCCAATTCTTTTACAATTTTTCAGTAAATTGCACAGCATACGACAAATACTATAATGAGCACATTGGCACTAACATCCCATTCTCTATGATTCTTCAGTTCAGAGCTATAAAGAGCTTGTAGTAGAATACTGTAGCTGACTTAAGAGCTTTCCAAGAGCAAAGCCTATTATCAGTTATAACCTTACTTTTGAAACTGAATACCCCGTGGAAAAGCCTTAATGTTTATAAAGCTTAAATTCTTTGGAATATCACCACATACCTTTTCTGAATCATGGTTAATCATTTTCACATCAAGTAATGATTTGATTGTTTTTGTTAGTTCCTTTTCATTCATCTGGGTGCTGTCTTGAAGCTCTTTATAGCTTACAGTTTCACTGTTGTTAAAGGCAAGAAGAACCGCCATTTGGTATGTCGTGACCATGGCTACATATGGTTTGCCCAAATAGTTCATTTTTACTTCACCTATAATTAAAACAAGAACTATGACAATAAAGTGACCATTCAAAGAAACATTTCAAAATTACTTGAGTAATAATTGATATCAAATATTTTCACCTGAGAGAGGGCACAAGGACATATTAAATTATTATAAAGTCATTTTCTGCTAATATTTGTTTTGTATTTTGGGATCGTTGGGAGCAAGTATTATCAGTTTTGAGCATGTAGTATAAATCAGGGTTAAGCCACCGTAACTTTTACCAATAGATTTAAACAGTCTTTAAATGTTGCTAGGAGGGCTAAAACTTAAGCCGTATAAAGAGGTGAAGGGAAGAAAGATAAACAAACAAAAGCGAGAGAATGATAGCTCATTACTAGCAACTACTTCATGTTCTATCTATATTTGGTCTATCCCCAAGTAAGGGTCTAGCATATTGGGAAGTCTACAAAGTATACCTGAAATGTTTCTCTTGTAGCTCTGTCTAAACTGTAATTTCTGCCCCAAATTAACAATGCTATTTTGTCTCATAAATAGCATTTTCTTTCCCATTAATTTTCTAATGGAAAAAGGAATGGAAGGAGAGAAAAATAGGCAGATTCATTATTTTGCTAAGATAATTGATAGACTAAAAATGTCCTGAACTCTAAAGTACCCTGGGATCTATAAAGATTCAATGGCGGGGAGCAGATGTAGCTCAAGTGGTTGAACGCCTGCTTCCCATGTACGAGGTCCTGGGTTCAATGCCCAGTACCTCCTAAATGAAAAGAAAAAAAAGATAAAATTGGTTGTAGCATACTACAGTTCTGCAATTTCCTGGGGAGATACCAAAATGATATTAACATATATACTCTGTAGTCTCCAAGTGATCAACTTCTGAAAATAAATGATGCAACTGAAAGAACTGCTTCCTAAAGCATAAGGGTATAATTGATTATAATGAAACACAGAAATACATAGGCACACTACATTATTTGATATTTAAACCAGCATGAGATCTGATTTTAATTCAAGAGAGCTGCATTTCATATGAATGTACCCCAGAGGCTGCATTTTTCCTGTTAGTGGTAGTTAGTAACTTTGATCAAGATTTTGCGCTTCTTTTATTTATTATGTAATAAGAGATTTAAAAGGAAATGTCAATTTGCCATTTTAGTATTCACAGATCCACATATCAATTTCCATAATCATTACTATCAGTTATGTTTTGCTTTATTTCATATTAACCAACAGAAAATCTGATATTCAGAAATATTTTTCAAAATTATTTGGATAGAAAAAAATTCCCAATCCCCGAAATTTTGTAAAAGGAGAATAAATATATTAATTGAAATATCTGATTCACACAAAGGGCTTAAGTATAGAATTGTCATGAGGAGTGTACTTTAAGGGCTTTCATCTTTTAACACTGAAGCTTGGGAAAAATGATAAAGAACAAAATATCACATAATTTGCATTATATAATTTGTGCAATAACTGCTTACACCAAAACAAGCAGAAAATAAAGCTTCGAGTAGCTAGGTGACTAAGTGGGGCTACCAGACAGGCTCTTTCGACCTAATCACCCTGTCCCTAGTGTTGCAATACAGTGCCATGGTTTTAGAGATTGGATGAGTCCTCTGCCACACTAAATAATCTTCTACCATTTCCAGAATCCCAAGGAACATTTAGAAACAATGCAAATAAGGGGTTTAAAGTACCATTTACTTATGATTAAGTTCATTTTACAACTTTCATAAACAGGAAAACTAGTTAATTTTTTATGTCTTCTTATTGCTATTTTTCAATAAATTATCCGGGCTCAGGAATACATGAGCCTCTTCCCATTTTTATCAGTACCATTCTTTCTGTACTTAGCTAACAGGTAAAAAGACTGGGGAAGTGGTGGAGGAACATGTAGGGTAGGAAAAGAAACTCCAAATTTAGTCCATTCATTTCATTTACTGCCATGTAAACAGAAAAGGAAAATGACAGGAAGAGTAATTTAACCTAGAGAAGAGGTTAACAAACTCTAAAAAATGCCACACTAGAATAAAGAACATCCTGATACATATATAAATTTTGAATAAGCTAAACATAATTCAATTGGCATATACACAAATAGGAAAGAGTTGGCAGAACAATAGTTTCATCCAAGTCACTCCTCCATTACCGGTCAGATCCCTTATCACTTAAGGAAAGCTTTTCTTTACAGAAGAATGTCAGCTAGTAAATGAAGGAATGATGAACGTCAGCAAGAATCATCAATGGCTGCTGAAACTATCAGGTAAGGTTGTTTGTAGAGCAGGGTATACATATGGAGCCCAAGTATCATCCCTAAGATCACCTGCTAATTGAAAAGGGGGAGAGAGTGTCTTTACAATGGAATTATCTGGTGGCCACCACTTTAATCAAGTGACCAAATTTAGCCATCTCTAATAGAAGAATCTGACATCATCAGCCTCCTGATACAATGCAATATGAAGTAAAAAGGAAAACCTAAAAAGCACACTTGCCAACAATATTTTATCTAAATATAATCACTTATAGAAAGTACAGGGAATAAAGAACTACAAGAAAAACATATCACAAGTATACAATATGACAAATCCAGAATATTCTACAAGATAACTGGCCTGGGCTTTTCAAAAAAAGTATGTCAGACTGTACAACATAGGTGGTGAGCCTTGATGTAAAAACTATGGACTACAGTTGGTAGTAAAAGCACAATAATACTCTTATCAATTGTAACAAAGGTACGACTAATACAAAGAATTACTGACGGAGGAGGGTGCGCTAATATGGGAACACTGTATTTTCTGCATGATTTTTCTGTAGCCCTACAACTTCTCTAAGAACAAAAAAAATTATATGGAGGAATTGTGGGAAGATGTCCAAGTAGGAAGTTCAGCAATCAGTCCCTCCACCAGAACAACAATTAAACAGGCAGGAACTGTCTGAATCAACTATTTTGAAACTCCAGAGTACAGGAGAACACTGTGCAGCAGCCAGGGAAGAGAGGGAGAAAGAGGCTGGTAAATTACAGTAAATGCCAGTGAACAATGCAGGGGTTACCATCACACAACCCCCATTCTTACAGCACACAGCAGGGGGGTCCAGCTCCTGAAGTAGTTTGTTGGTGTCAGAAAGGGACATAATCAAATATAGGAGGGATGCAATCCAATCAAGGATCATGGCTTTTGATGAGTGAATTTGGCTTGCTGGGGCCCCAGCCCTGAGAGCAGTCATTGTTCCAACTCATCTCTGACAAAGGCCACAGAGTACTATTGAAAGGCTGCATTTCCTGGGCAGGTGCCATGTCAAGAAAGCACAGCTTTGGAGAGCTGTGGAAGAAACTCCTGGTGCCCTTCCTGGCCCCTCCCTCAGCCCCTCCTCAGGGCAGTTTGTAGCGCTCCCTTTGGGGGTCTCTGGCCTTCCATCAGCTGGGAAAGACTGACTTGGGAAATTCCTCTCCTAGATAAAATGGACAAATTCCTAGAAAGAAACAAACGACCTATACTCACTCAAGAAAAACAGAAGATCTCAACAAACCAATAACTAGTAAAGAGATTGAATCAGTCATCATAAACCTCCCAAGAAAAATAAAAATAAAAATAAATAAATAAATAAATAAATAAAAAAACCTCCCAACAATGAAAAAGCCCAGGACTAGATGGCATTACAAGGGAATTTTACCAAACATTCCAAGAAGCATTAACACCAATCCTGCTCAAACTCTTCCAAAAAATTTAACAGGAGGGAACACTCCATCCTCTGAAAGTCTCCCCTCAGAATTTTAAATTCTAATAATGTTTAGAATTCCAAGACTCACCAGTCCAGATACCCCACCCAGGCCCTGCACAGATTGGGGGTCACACAGAGGCAGCACAATCCAGGTCTCTCCTGTCACAGACCATAGAGCCACATGGACCCGAGTCTATAGAGACCCAGGGTGCAAATGCAATACAAGTGGCTGAGGAGTCCTGCATACAAAGGGGCCCCAAGGGGAAAAAAAGAAAAGAACAAGATTCTCAAAAAAGGAACAGAGGAAAGGAGGTTTTTCTCCTGAAGGTTAAACAATTGTACAAAAAATGCAATCTTAAAAACTATACCACATAATCAGAGCAAGAATTAGATGAAGAAGAGTTGAGAAAATCTGAACAAACACAGGCTACTCTAAAGGTCCAGGATAAGTTGGACAAAGCGTCAAAGAGAGCCTTAACACAAAGCCAACCAACAATAAAACCCTAGACAAAAGGGAGAAACTGACCTTCAGAGTTAACTCATCAAAGTAATAAGGTACACAGACATCAACAAAAATTACAAGTCATATCAAGAAACAAGGATATGGCTCAGTCAAGGGAACAAATTAAAAAGTTCAGAGAAGACACAGAATTTGGAACAACTAATCAAAGAAGTTCAAACAAATCTCCTAAATCAACTCAAAATGAAGCAAAATGAAGGAAAATATGGATATCACTGCATGATTAGTCTGGGATCAGAAACAATGTTTTAAAGATGTCCTTAACCCTTATGCCAAATGTGGGCACACCGGAATAAGTGTCTTAAATATGGAGGGTGATTGAAAACCTTTTCTTAAATGAATATATGGAGAAAAAATATCCAAACAAAAATCTCTACCCAATAGGCTTTTTCAGAGGGTCTTCAGTGATCACACAAAAAAATGAATGTATAGAGTTATCATCTCTTTTCCAAAGGAAGAAATTATTTGACTTAAAACACACATGTATACACACGTACAACTAAAACAAGACAAAGCAAACTAAAGTTTCAAAAATTCAGTTACTGTGTACGAGCATGGTAATTAGTTTAGTTCAGAAACAGAAAAAAGTTATCTTTCCTATTTAGGTGTTACTGGTGACAGTTTTCAGGCCAAATTCCAATGTGAAAATTAGGTACTGCCTCTTTCTTTCTGTAGACAGCTAGTTGCTGAATACTAAGAGTAAGGATTCATTAAAATTAGTTTAGGAAACAGATTATTACTGATGTAATGAGAATAACCAACACAGTTTAAACTAACCAAGATACACATTCAGAGGAAGGAGAAGCAAACTGAATTCAACTATTAGCATGCTTAGAAAATAACTATCGGGAAGCGGGTGTGGCTCAATCGATAGAGTTCCCGTTTACCATATGGGAGGCCCCGGGTTCGCTTCCCGGGGCCTCCTTGTGAGGGCAGGCCGGCCCGCGCGGCGCGTTGGGCTGATGCAGCAAGACCTCACAGCAAGGGGGAGATAAGCAGACACAGAAAAAACACACAGCAAATGGACACAGCAAACACAAGCAGCAAGGGGGGGATAAATAAATAAATAAATCTTT
>JAQZBX010080326.1:0-13835 GCA_029593785.1 Cabassous unicinctus
CATCACCACACTATGATATGACTGAATTTCTTCAAAAGTATACTACTCCCATCAGAGGTTTTTACACTCTTATCAAAAGTTTTGATATTGACAGTGTCCAGGTGTCTAAGTTCTTGGTTTTGTTGTGAGAAACAATTCAAGGATGAGCCACAAATTAATCAGGGAAGCATATAATTTATTGGGAGTTAAAACATGATAAAGAAAGTACACCTTTCAGAGTTAAAGGTGGGCATGTCAAGGGAGAAAATGAAAAGTTCTGCCATGGGGTCCCTTGGTTTTGGGGTATATAGAATTCCAGGGTATGCACTGATAAGCAAGGGCTTAGGGTGTGGGGACTCAGAGAAGTTGGGTGTCTGGGGCTGTGGGGGTGCTGTCCAGTGGTGAATGGCTTATGGCTGTTCTCCATGACATCTGGAGGGCATGTTGACAGGTGATGATTTGCCCTGGTCACTGTCCACAAAGCATGATGTCACTGTTCATGAGGTGTGGGGTAACCTGAAAACTAGGTGCATGGATGGTGTTGGTGTCCCCTTGCTCCTTCTGTCTTTGATGGATGCCTTCTTATAACACAGCCTTTGGTTGTGTGTGCTGCAAGCTGCAGGTTGCATGTGCTTGTAAGCTGCCCCTTCCTAACTTGCTCGTGTGACTCCACAGGTTAATGCTAGTAGACAGGTCAATGCCTCAATTTCTCTTAACAGGCTTATTTGGCTTCTCCCCCCTTCCTCCTTACTTCCCTATTTTATCCTTCCTCAAATCCTTCCTGAGAGTTTGTACATACTTAATCTTAAGGGGGAGTGAAGGGTGAAAGTCATTCCTCTGTATCTGTTTCCTGCTGATTAGGAACTGTGGTTTCTACCTGACAGAATGCAAAATCTCTCTTGCTATGCTACTAGGGCTAAGAGGAAGTGTCTTTGTTTTCATAGTTAGAACTGGATGGTATTCATTCATGAGTAGAAGCCTGTCTTTGTGTTGGAAATGCAGTAATCTTGGTAGAGATAAATTGAGTTAGGAGCTTAAATATACAGGGACTGAATAAGACTGTAAAACGGATAGTTGAGATGATGCCTAGGAAGGTTATAAACCAAGAGGAGTAAGAGAGGTATGAGGACAGCAAAAATGGAGTGCTATTCCATTCATGCTTGGTTATGGTTTTAAAGAACTACTACTGGTGGAAGCAGCAAGATGGCATCAGTTTAAAAGGGTGCTCACCATCTCTCTTGCAAGTGACAGCAGAGTGGGTGTAATATCCTGCCCAAGTGGGCTGTTTTAGGAACCTGCAGAGCTGGGGGTTTCAGGGCATCAATCTGGAGGGAGCTGAAGAGGGGGATAGGTTGCTCAAGGTAAAACCATGAGTTTCTCGATCCATGGTTGTAATCTGCAGATGGCTAAGACAAACCCTCAGGGCAGGAAGCCTCTGTGAACTGTAACTCCTGCCAGCCACCCAGTGAGAGGGAGCATTCTCTGAGAGTGGGAGGGTTCTGGTGAGGGGTGGAGAGCAGTTTCCTTTTGTGGTTTGATTGCCTGGACCCCATTTGAGCTTTGGAGTGCATACCAACTAGCTCCAGCTTGAAGTGACACCAGGAAGAGAGAAGAGGGAAATATGCTGAAGAAGCCTGATTTAACTAACTGCCCTGGGATAGAGAAACTTAGCGTGGGAGGGAGCAGAGTCAGACAATTGACTAGTCTCCTACTGAAAACTAACAAAATTTCAACTCCTCTAAGGGAGGCAGGCAGTAGGAAGCACTTAATAAACTTCCAAGAGCCTATTTAAGGTCTGCTGGGAGGAGGGGGTGGTCTGGAAGAGGGTTGAGTGACATTTTTCTGTGGTGAGGTCAGTAACCAGGGTCCCATTTGAATTTCAGAATGGAATTCAACATGACCAGGAGAGATGAGGGGGTTAACCACTCATGCAGGCTATTGCATCTTGCCGCCCTGGAAGAGAAAACAATAAGGATAGAAAGGGGGCAGAGACAGACTCCTAATCTGCAAAAGTCTACCCAACTGCAAAGAGTCAAGCCTGCCTGAGGGAAAGTGACTGGATAGCTTTATTAAGAGTTAACAGACACAAATGAGAAAGGTTAGCTCAGTGGAGGAGTTCCACTTTGAATATACGAGGTCCCTAGTTTCATTCCTGGTTCCTCCTAGATCAGTGATCCACCAGGATATCAAACATCCATCTGATACCTTAGGGAGAATATAGACATTATTTTTTGCATTAGATTCTCTTGTATCTCTTATTTCCGCTAAAAAAAAGGGTTACTTTAAAAAAAATTTAACTTAGTTTACTTGCTAAAACCTGCTTCAAAACCTGCAGAGGAAAGGATGAAGAATAACTGATTTATGAACACCAGCAACCTGAGAAGCTCCTCAGGGGTGTAAGGGGGAAGGCTGTTTTTCCTTAGTTTGTGTTTGACTGCTTGGTTGTGTGTTTGTTTTTTGTATGTTTTGTTTTTCTTTTCTCTTTCTTGCCCTCACCTTTTTTTCTTTTTTCTTTTTTTCCCCTTAATTAGGTGCTGCTGGCTTGTTTCTTATTTGCTGTTTGTCCTTTTCCTTGATTTCCCCTTTTATCTGTATACTGATTTTGTATACCAATGCTATCCCTTTTCCTTCCTTCATCTTTCTATCTTCTGCTTTCTGTTGTTCTTACATTCTACCACTCTTTGTTTGGACCTCAGTTTTTCTGGTTTTTATTTCTATCTTGTATATCCGGGTTTTTTTCTTTTATTAACATTTTTCTTTTGTCTTTTCTTTTCTCTTTCTCTCTCTCCTCATCATTCTGGCCTTTTAATTCATTCTATATACTTTTCTCTATTCAGTTTCCCATTTCATTGTTGGTATACCACTTTTTTATTCCTATTACTCTACACTGTTTTTGTGAGTTAATATTTATTTTCCAAGGACTTATATGATTCCTCTTCTACCTTTTACTATTATTATTACTCTTATCCTTTTTCTTTTCTTACCTCTTTCACTTTCTCGCAATAATCTTTTTCTGTTAAGGGAACATAGACAGCAACAAAGAAATAGAATAAGAGGAACAAAATGACAAAGAGAAAACTTAAGAAAAACACATAAAAGCAACTAAATAAAAGCCTGGAGTAGAGAGAGGAGCTAATCAACTGAATAAACATATCAAGAAAAAGATGAACAGACAGCAACAAAAAAATTACAAACCATACTAAGAAACAGGAAGACATCACCCAGTCCAATGAACAACCTAAAAACTATGAGGAGATGCAGAACATTGAACAACTAATCAAAGCCATCCAAACAAATATGGACCAACTTAATGAAGTGAAGAAAGAGATCAAGGATATTAAGGAGATACTGGGAGAACATACTGAAAAAATAACAAACATACATAAAAAGATAATGCAAATGGTAGTGATAAATGGCACAATAAAGAAATAAAAAATACAGAAGCACATAACAGCAGAATTGAACAGGCAGAGGAAAGAATTAGCGATGTGAAAAACAGTACATCTGAAATCAAACATATAGTAGAACAGATGGATAATAAGATAGAAAAAATCCAGCAGGGACTTAGGGATGTGAACAACAACACAAAATGCAAAAACATACACATTATAGGCATCCCAGAGGGAGAAGAGAAGGGAAAGGGGACAGAAGGACTGTTGGAGGAAATAATGGCTGAAAACTTCCCAACCCTATTGAGGGAGATGGATATAAATGGTCAGGAAGTCCAGCACAACCCAAACAATATAAATCCTAATAGGCTTACTCCAAGACATATACTTGACAAATTGTTCAGTGTTCAAGACAAAGAGAAAATACTGAATGCAGCAAGAGAAAAGAGAACCATCACATACAGGGGAAGCTCAATATGATTAAGTGCTCATTTCTCATCAGAAACCATAGAGGCAAGAAGGCATTGGTATGACATAGTTAAGGTACTAAAAAAAAACTTCCAGTCAAGAATTCTCTATGCAGCAAAGATGGCATTCAAAAATGATGGAGAGTTCAAACTATTCACAAATAAACAGAAATTAAGATAGTATACCAATAAGAAACCTACCCTTCAAGAAATACTAAAGGGAGTTCTGCAGGTGGAAAGGCAAATATGGGAGATACAGAGTTGGAAGACAGTGTAAGAACAACTAAAAAGACAAAAATTGAAATAAAACAACATATGACATACATAAACCCAAATAATATATGGCTGATGTAAGTAATTCCTTGAGAGTAATAACACTGAATGTTAATGGATTAAAATCACCAGTCAAGAGACACAGATTGGCAGAATGGATAAGGAAATATGACTCATGTATATGTTGACTACAAGAAACGTTATTAGACCCAGGGACACAAGGAGGCTGAAAGTGAATGCCTGGCAAACAATTCTATAAGAAAACAATAACCAAAAATGTTTGGGAGTAGCTATACTAATATTGGACAAAATAAACTTCAAATGCAAAACCATTATAAGAGACAAAGGTGGAAACTATATATTAGAAAAAGGGGTAATATTTCAAGAAGAAAGAACAATCATAAACCTTTATAGACTTAACCAAGGTGCATCAAAATACATGAGGCAAACACTGGAAAAACTAACTGGTAAAAGAGATTCCTCTACAATAATAGGGGGGACTTAATATGCCATTATCATCATTAGACAGAACATCTTGACAATCAACAAAGAAACAAATACTTTGAATAATATATTAGAAGATCTGGATGTAATAGACATATACAGAACACTACATGCAAAAACAGTGGGATATACATTCTTCTTGTGTTCACATGGATAATTATTCAATATAGACCACATGCTATTCCACCAAAAAAGTGGTCAATGAATTCAGAAAGATTGAAATTATAGAAAGTAATTTCTCTGACCACAAAGGAATGAAGCTGGAAATCAGTAAGGGCGAGAGAACCTGATTAAACACAAAGATATGGAAGTTATAAAACACACTCTTAGACAAACAGTGAGTCAAGGAGAAAATCTCAAAAAATCAGTAACTACATTTAAATGAATGAAAATGACAACAAAATGTATCAAAATCTATGGGTTGCTGCAAAAGCTGTACTGAGAGGGAAATTCATAGTCATAAGTGAATATACCAAAAATAAGAAAGAGCTAAAATCAAAGATCTAACTGCACATCTGGAGGAAATGGAAAAGCAACAACAAAGTAACCCCAAAGGAAGTAGAAAGAAGGAAATAACAAAGATTAGAGCTGAACTAAATGAAATAGAAAATAAGAAAGACCTAGAAAAAATGACCTAGAAATGAGGAAGGGGATATCACCACTGTCCCTACTGAATTAAAGAGTGTTATAAGAGGATACTTTGAAAAATTATATGCCAACAAGAAGGATAATTTAGAGGAAAATTACAAATTCCTAGAAACTCACAAGCAACCTACACTAATGAAAGAATAATTGATGAACTCAACAAACCAATCACGAGTGCAGATACAGAATCAGTCATCAAAAACCTCCCAAATAAGAAGTGCCCATGATCAGACAGCTTCACAGGTGAATTCTACCAAACATTCTGGAAAGAACAAACACCAATCCAGCTTAAACTCTTCCAAAAAATAAGAGTAGAAGGAACATTGCCTAACTCATTCTATGATGACAACATTACCCTAATACCAAAGCCAAACAAAGATGGCACAAGAAAGGAAAATTACAGACCAATGTTTCTAATGAAGTGAGATGCTAAAATACTCAACAAAATACTTGCTAATCATATGCAACAACACATTAAAAGAATTATACACCATGATCAAGTGGTTTTCATCCCGAGTATGCAAGGATGGTTCAATGTAAGAAAATTAATCAATGTAGCACATCGCATAAACAGATCAAAAGAAAAAAAAGTCACATGCTCATCTCTATAGATGCAGAAAAAGCATTCAGCAAAATACACCATCCTTTCCTGATAAAAACACTGCAAAATATAGGAGTAGAAGGAAATTTTCTTAACATGATAAAGGGTATATGAAAAATCTAAACTAACATCATATTCATCGGTGAAATTCTAAAAGATTTCCCTCAAAGTTTGGGAACAAGACAAGGATGCACACTATCACCCCTCCTTTTAACATTGTGTTAGAAGTACTTGTTTGATCATTGAAGCAAGAAAAGATATAAAAGGCATCCAAATTGCAAAGTATGAATTAAAATTTTCACTATTTGCAGACTACATGATCCGATACATAGAAATCCCTGAGGAATCTGCAACAGAGCATCCAGAACTTATAAATGAGTTCAGCATAGTCACAGGTTATGAGATCAATGTGCAAAAATCAGTAGCATTTCTTTACACCAATAATAAGCCAGCTGAGGAAGATGTCAAGAAAAAATACCACTTACAATATCAACTAAGAGAATCAAATATTTAAAAATACATTTAACTAAAGATGTAAAGGATTTATACACAGAAAACTACACAACACTGTTAAAAGAAATCAAAGAATAAATAAATGGAAGAATATCCCCTGTTCATGGGTAGGAAGACTAAACATCATTAAGATGCCTATCCTACTCAAACTAATTTACAGATTTAATGCAATCCTAATAAAAACCAACACAGCATTTTTTATGAATTGGAAAAATTAAGTACGAAATTTATTTGGAAGGGCAAAAGGCCCTGAGTAGCCAAAGACACATTGAAAAAGAAAAATGAAATCAGAGGAATGACACTACCTGACTTTAAAACATACTACAAAGCTACAGCAGTCAAAACTGCATTGCATTGGCACAAGGATAGACATACTGACCAAAGGAACTGAATTGAGAGTTCTGATATAGATCCTTGCATATACAGTCATATGATATTTGACAAGGTCACCAAACACATTCAACTGGGAGAAAATGGCCTCTTCAACAAATGGTGCTTGAAGAACTGGATATCATATCCAAAAGAATGAGAGAGGATCGCCAACTCACACCTTATACAAAAATCAACTAAAGATGGATCAAAGATCTAAATATAACAGTCGATACCACAAAGACTTTGGAAAATAATGTAAGGAATAATCTACAGTACCTTGTAATATGAAATGGTTTCATGAACTTCATACCCAAAGCACAGGAAGTGATAGAAAAAGTAGATAAATGGGATCTCTTCAAAATTAAAAACTATTGCACCTCAAAGAAGGTTATCAAGAAAGTAAAAAGGCAGCCTAAACAATGGGAGAAAATATTTGGCAACCATATATCTGATAGGAACCTAATATCCAGAATATATAAAGAAATCCTACATCTCAAACATAAAATGACAAACAACCCATTTAAAAAATGGGCAAGCGATTTGAAAAGACACTTCTCCAAGGAAGAAATACCAATGGCTAAAAAGCACATGAAAAGATGCTCAACATCACTAACTATTAGGGAAAAGCAAATCAAAACTACAATGAGATACCATCTTACACATGTTAGACTGGCAGCTATTTAAAAAAAACAGAGGACTACAAGTGTTGGAGAAGATGTGGAGGATTAGGTGCCCTCATCCACTCATGGTGGGAATGTAGAATTGTCCAGCCATTGTGGAGGACAGTTTGGTGGTTCCTCAAAAAACAAACCATAGAACTGCCATATGACCCAGCAATTCCACTGTTGAATATATAACCAGAAGAATTGAAAGCAAGGAAATGAACAGATATATGCACACCAATGTTCATAGCAGCATTATTCATTATTGCCAAAAGTTGGAACAACCAAAATGCCCGTCAACAGATGAATGGATAAACAAAAGTTGTCACATACATACAATGGAATATTACTCAGCTTTAAGAAGGAATACAGTGCTACAACATAAGATAACATGGATGAATGTTGAGGGCCTTATGTTGAGTGAAGCAAGCCAGGCATCAAAGGACAAATATTACATGACCTCACTAATATGAATTAAGCAAATTGAGCAGACTCAGAGAGTTATTATCTGGAAAATAGGTTTACAGGAAATAGAGAGGGAGAAGACGGTTGTGAACCAATGCCCATATGGGCATAATCTATGATAAGGTGGCTTTGACAGGTGGGTAGAGCTTTGACAGGTAGGTAGAGCAGGGAGGGTGGGTTTGACAGTCCAAGGACCTGGGGGAAGGTTGGGGGATGGACTAGGTGAACACTGGGGAATGGCAGGGATGTGGTTGAAAGTAGAAATTTGGGAACACTCTTATGGCAATATGACAAGGAAGGGTTACTGGTTTAGGGTGTTGGATGGGGGCGGGTATTTGGGACAGAGTGTGGGAGTGGTCATTTTGTCATAAAGTGTTGTATCAGTGGGTAGATATCCACATAATGAGTGGGAAGGAGCTGGACTCCCATCATGGGGAGGTTTGATGTGTTCTAAAAGAGAGGAGTGGGAGTCCCTCGAGAGCATGGGTGGTTACTAATAGGTGAGGACAAACCAGTTTGTCAAGACTTCAGTGTTGTTGAAGTAACTATGAATCTTGTCATCTGAGTGAAGCAAGGTGGTTGCCGTGGGCCCCAAGGAGAGGGGGAGGGAGGAATAGAATAGATGAAACAGGGGGTATTTAGTGAGCAATGGAAGTGTTCTAGGTAATCTTGCAATGATGGACACAAGCCATGTTAAATATAATCAAAATTTATAAAATTGCATGGTCTAAATGTAAACCATAATGTAAACCATTGATCATGGTTAGTAGCTATGTTTCACTATTTGTATATCAGTTGTAAAAAATGTACTGTCCACATATAAAAAGGCATTAATATGTGAAAGAGGACAGGAGGGTAGAATGTTGGCTATATGGGAGCCCCTGTGTTCTGTATGTGACTTTACTCTGACCTAAAACTTCTTTGAAAACAAAATGAAAAAAATTAAGACACTGGGGAATACATGGAAGAAAATATCACTGTACATACAGGACAATAGATATTACAGTTGTCTGTAATAAGTTAAGATATTAACTTCCCCCCACCATGGGACTGGTCTCCTGGGGATGAGTCTCCCTGTCACCATGGGATTACTACCAAGCCTCAACTAGCAATGTAACTGGAAAAAGACTGAATAAAAGGAGGAAAAGGTAAAGACAAATGAGTTTATATGGCTAAGAGTCTTCAAAGTGAGTCGGGAGGTCATACCAGAGATAACACTTATGCACATCTCAGCAGGATCTCATAGACTGCTAAAGTGGATACTACCTCATATAGTGGGGCTCCTGAGAATTCTGGAGACACTCAGGTCCTATGATCAGGGCAGAGAACTCCAGAGTTTGGTGCCTTGCCAGGGCCCTACTTTGGAGTTTGTGCTCCTGAGAGTGACAGAGCTGGTCTCAGTTATGACTTCCTTACATATGCCTCATCTGTCCCTTCTTTTTGAACCAATACTTGGTGCTGGAGTTGGTAGGTGTACATCCAAGAGACTCGAATCTTTGGGCTGTCCATGTGCCAACTGGGTCCTGAGCCTCAGTGGATTTGCAACACGTACTCTTCAGTTCATTGGACTCACCCAGGACAACTAACAAGGAGGTGAGGAATTAACAACCACCATACCAAGGAAACAAGAGAGCCTACAATTGCATGCAAGAGAGTCCCATCCATCAGCTGTATTGATCAAAACCCCCTCTCAATTAGAAGTGGCGTGGACATCACCATCCCATAATTCTCAGGATTGGGGAAAGAACTATGGACTAGAGTGGACTTACTGTTATTCTGCAATAGGCCAGTGATTTTAGCAATGGAAGTAATTACAGCATTAATGTGGAGGCAGTGGTCACTGGAGGTTCTGGGGGCAAGGGGAGGGAAAGACAGGTGTAATGTGGATTCTTTTTCAGGACTTGGGAATCATCCTGAATGGCATTGCAATGACAGATTTATGCCATTATATATCTTCCCATAGCCTGCAGAATTGTGTGGGGAAGAGTGTACACTACAATGTGAACTATAGTTCATGCTGAATGGCAATGCCCCAGAATGCATTTATCAATTGCAATGAATGTGCCACACTAATGAAGGGTGTTATTAATGTGGGAGGGTGTGGGAGGTGTGGGGAGTGGGGCATATGATAATCTCTGTATTTTTTTGTGTAACATTTGTGTAATCTAAGTATCTCTTAAAAATATATATATTAAATAAAGTAAAGGACTACTGCTGCTTAAAGAATTGATCTAGGTTTGAAAAAGGTCTATGCTATACCAACAGTAATTGGTTTCACAAGGCTCAGGCTGTGAAGATGTTGTTATTATATACTTAGATTTTGCTTTCTGAAATGTTTCAGCCCATCCAATGGCTGGTACTCATATGTTTCAGCACATGTATCTGATGCATTTAGCACTTCCTTGGATAGTGTCCTTTACTCAGGATAAATTCAGTCTGCTATCAGTCCATTTGGTTGTGTGCAACTGCTCTCATGGCAGGCTATTTGAGGAAGACATTGGATAAGCTTCTTTGAAGCAGGAAAATTATCCTAAGAGGCAAACATAAGTGTTTTGTGGTAACTCAGAGACGGAGACTTTCTCTGATAAGCAAAATGACAGTTAAAATTTCTTCCATAGGTCTTAAGACATGGACCACCCATGGGTGAGTTCCAGGTTTGCAATACCGTACATTTTGTCCCCTCATAGGAACAGGTTTTAAAGCCAATTGTGTAAGTTCTGTTTACCTTACTCTGGTAATTATTGCTCCACTTGATATATTTTTCACACAGCCATTATGCTGAAGCACTGTTGACCCTTGGAGGGAAGCTCCAGTGTTTTACTGGCTTGGGCCATAGTGTTCTTTCACACTATGAAACAGAGCCAGTCTTGAGAGTTTTGAGCCATTGCTAACTAGGAGAGCCACAGGAGTTCAAAGCAGCAGTGTAGTTCTATTTACTTCAGGAATATGGCCAGATATGGCAGTAACCTTTATTGTTTTTGGGTTTACAGTGACCATTTTAGGCAATAACTCAAGGGGAGAGACACCATACATGGTACTGGGGATCTGGTTTAAATGCTTAAGAAAGCCTGACAATGTTGAAGTTTATCCCCTTGTCGTGTGGCCTTAGGGATATGACTAATGCTGTAAGGAAACCTTTATGGCTTGAGTTGAGAACAACTCAAGTATTCTAACCTAGTAGATAGGAATAATTAATGCCCTAGCTATGCACCACCCTGTGGCAGCTCCTTGATATCTACCCCTATTGTGTGGCCACCATACAGCTGCTCCTTTTGTGGGGGTGGGGTAGACTATTTAAATATGTGCTAGAGCATCTGCTTCTTAATTCCCAGGCAAAGAGGTTGTTTCTATGATATATAGTATCTTTAAAATTATTAAAATCATGAATAACAACATTGTACTGTTACCTAATATTATGCAGAAAATATTGTAAATCTCTAGGACCAATATTTAAATATTCATATGAACATTTTACCTATACAGTTTTGATTATTACAAGGTTAGACAATTCCTTTTAATTTTTATAACCCTTTTTAGTTCCTTTTTATTTAACTTATGGCATATTAAATGAAATTCACTACTTTTATTACTTTACTTTTTTACAGGTGAAATAAATTTTTTGCAATGGTTTGACATAAAAAGATACCTTCTGGGTTTGACTTTAAGAAAGCTAGGTGTTAAAAGTTGTTATGTATGAAGATATGTTTTCTTATACAATCAATGACATGGTAAAGATGTCATAAACTATAAGAAGCTATAAAAAAACAGATATTTTACTTTGTATACTGATTATTTAGGACAAAAATTTTATAACGTTCCAATAAAACAGATGAATGATTTAAGAAACTTTGTAACTTTAACAGTGAAAGAACTAAATTTTAGTTTTGCATCAATATATTGTTTGATACCAAGGCTTTTAAAACTTCATAGATACACCTACTAAATTTTACCCAACTTTGACCACAAAGATTCCTTTTCTGCAAACTTTCTGTACTTTCTGTATTCATTCAGTTTATGTTCTATATTTTTCTTTTTTCTTAATATTCAGCAGTTTTATTTTAGGACAAAATTACTTTTATCTTTCTTAATAAAAAGAAAAAAAGCACACTTTATATAACTTGTATACTTAAGTTACTAAAATGATTTCGGAAACTGCCTCCAAGCAAACCTCTTATAACATACAATTACTATTAAAATTAAATGAACTTGTTAATGTAAGGACTTAGTTTGATTATATGCAAAAATAACTTTTATTTATTTTGAATACTTAGTAGCATGCAATATTAGAAAATTGGTAGCTCATGGGGAAATGTTTTCAGAAATTTACGCTTTCCTTAGTTTACCCTTTATCAATACTTCAGTGAGGTATACTATGAAAATTCCAAAATTGTGAATAAACTTAGAAGAATACTGACTGCCAGGTTCTAGAACACACTATAATTGTTTAATTTGTTTTAAACATAGTTTAGAAAAATAGTTTCATAGCTTTTAAGGACTTTTTGCCTTACTGAGATTTGAGAAATGGATTATTAATTATTCTCATTTTAAGGTTGTTAAAAGGTTCAAATTGGGAAATACAGGACAAACAATGACTCCTAAATTTATGACCCAGTAGATAAAAGTCTTAAGCCACACTTTCATTTCCTTATCTTGTCATAGCCAGCTCTTCCCCTATAGCTTCTGCATAAAAAGGGGGGCTTTGGAGGGCCTGGGTAAGTCAGAGAGCTTAGGAAAAACTCCCTTTTTTCCCAATAGTTTTTATATTCAGTTTTCTGTCCTGTTTAACTTTTTTTAACTTAAGTCCCAGGAATATTCATGTACATATAAGCACTTATTTTCCTTTTAACAATTTGAATAGAGCTCCTTTAAGTATTCTCATTTGTTACTTTGATATTACCATTCTGAGGTGTGATAATACACACAGAAACATACAACTTACTTTTGACACTCATAGTTTTCATTCTCTTACAAGATAAGTTTAACAGTCCATTAGCATTGTATTTAAAAGATCTCTCTAAAGGTTATTTTTTATTATTTTAACCTATACTGTGAACTTGCAGCTTTTCACAAGAATTTTGTTCTTCTTACTTATTGGCTTATAACCAAATTGTTCCCAATGCTTTAAAATACAATCTACAACATTTCTTTTTTTCATTTAGAGCTTTGCTTATTTCCCACTTTGATTTTGACAGACCTTGGCTAAACAACCCAAATTGCAGTATATACTCACTGAGCTTATTGAAGCCTTAGGGAATACTGGTTTCTTCCATGACTTTTTGCTTTTTTAGGGTCTTCTGCACTCAAGGTAGGAGGCTCCACACTCTCCAATCCTTGGAGATAACAGGACTCTGGTGGGGGCTGGACAGGCAGAGTGGACTTCCAAATGAGGGTCAAGGATTTCACCAGGCAGCATTTTCCTGAAAGGTTGTGGGTTACCTATAGGCTTTTGCCTGGAGTAGGTAAATTGGAGTTTACCCCTATATGAACATGAGAGAAAACAAGATTAACAGCAGTGGAAGGATGGGATACAGGTGTGTTTCAAATTTGCACTCTCCCAACCCATGTGGAACAGAAGTTTCCATGGATTCAACACAGAAGAATAGTTCTCATTACAAAGGTGAAGCCAGTTTTGAAATACCCACAAGCAAAGTCAAACTCAATTTAGAATTATCATCACAATAGTGAATCTAAGCTAAATCCACCCAGTTATAACAATATCAAATGTTATTCTTTTGCTGTTTTATAATATAAAGGTATCTATGTAATGATCTTGTCTTAACTCTTATAGTTTTTAGTAAATTTTCACTTGAAAACAAACTGGGCACTTTTGTGTATTAGCTAAGCAATTAAAACTTTTTTTATTAGTAACAGTAATGTTTCTATGTTTTCCCACTTTTCTAGCAGTTGAACTAATTCCATGTGTTTCTTCTATATATTAAATCCAATTGCAAAATAGAATTGAAAC
>JAQZBX010080327.1:0-13840 GCA_029593785.1 Cabassous unicinctus
GCAGAAGGATAAATGATGAAAAAATAAAATAGTAGTAACAATTTATTTTATTGATTAGAGATGATTCAAATAAGGAGTATAACTACATCTGTCAATTCAGGGTTTGGTATCAAGAAAAGTGTTTTTCTATTATTTCTATGAAATTTTTAATTTTTCTTCATTTTGTTCTGTTCTTCAGAAAAAAAATGTTGAAAGGGATACCATTGTCTATCTTCTATTTCTATTAATATCCCTCTTATTACCTTTATAACAAGCCTGCATTGACCATAAGCTTATCTGTAGATCTACTGATCTTTGGCAAAGCATGGAATCTATTTAGCAGAAGATAAAATGATTCTTTGACATCATGGGTCCGTGTGTTTTTCAGAGCAGGATGTATAAACCTGTCTGTATATTTTTTTAGTTAAGAGTGGACTCTTGATCAGCACCTGGTTTGGTGAAGTCTGGTTGGAAGGAGGATTTGATGATGAAGCCTGGCCACATAACTAGAATGTGTCTACATGAGAGCTCATTGTAAGAGATGCAAACTCCTCAGAAGACTTTGGTCTTCAGGGGCTGAAATGTGTATGTTGATGGTGGTTTCAGACCTGGAGACAGCCTGTGTTCTCTGAGACCAAGGGTGGAGTGAGGACAAAAATTTTTATGCATGATGTTGCCAGACCCTTGCAATGCATATTGTTCTTCCACTATAGTTTGCAATCTCATGTGCTTGTTGCTCTTCCCTGAGATAAACTGCTTGAGTCCTTTTATTTCCTTTCAACAATCACACTCTTAAGGTAAAAAATGTGTCATGAACACATGATTTAATAATCCCACTGAATTTTGCTTATTTTTTCCTCAAATCTAATTTCAATGTCCTTGCATGTATTTTTAGCAGCATCAAGTTGCAATTTGAAATAACTTTCACCATTGTAATGTGTTCATGGATTTATTTTACAATTATTTCATGACCATTGACAGATTAAGTTTAAATTGTTTCAAATATATCTTCATCTCTCCTTTAGTCCATATAATTCAGTCCTTTCAAACCATCTTAACTACAAATTCCACATGTTCAAACATTTGCATGGAATTCTTCACTGAATTTCCAAGTTAATCATGTTTGAGTACTGCTTTTCATATTTACTGTGGGATACAATTTTGCTAAGTTTCTGCCCTTACATATGAAGGATTCCTGCACTTTCAGGTTCCAATAACATGTTCCTCATTTTCTCCTAAACCCTCACCAGCAGTATTCTTCAAGTCCAGATTTCCAAAATCAGTTTTTTCACAGTGATTTGTTTTTTTAAGGTGATTTAGTACTTTTCTATAATGTTCTTCTCTCCCCTCTAAGCCTTCACCAGCAGCAAATTCAATGTATATATTTCAGCTAAAAGTCTGTTCAAGGAAATCTAGGCTTTTCCTATCATTTCCCCCAAAATTCTTCCAGAATCTTCCCACTGCCCAATCCCCAAACCATTTCCATATTTTTAGGTATTTTACAGAGGCACTCCACTTCTAGTTACCAAAATAAATATTAGATTTCTATCACATTCATAACAAATTACCACACATTCTGCAGCTTTAAACAGCACCCATTTATTTTTTCACAGGTCAGAATTCTGGCAAGGCACATCTGGGTCCTCTCCTAAAAGTCTCATAAGGCCAAAATTAAGGTGTGAGTCTTGATTGTCTCTTATCAGAATTCTGTGGGGAAGAACCCACTTCCAAGCTCATTCTGGTTACTGAAGCAATAATTTCCTTGTGGTTACGGAACTGAAGCCCCATTCCTTGCTGGCTGTCAGCTGGGAGCTGCTCTAATCCTCTAAAGATCATCTGCATTACTTGACACATGAACCAAAGCCCTCCACCATCAAAGTCAACCAAAATGCATCAAATCCCCATTATGTTGCAAATCTCTGACATCTTTCTTTACTACCAATGTGAAGAAAACTGATTTGACCTATCCAGATAATCTCTGTATCTTAAAATTGGCCTTTAATTACATATGTAAAATCCCTACTCAGTATTACCTAGGTTAGTCATATTTGATTAAATAACAAGGGGATGGGAACATTGGGGGAAGGAAGATTGCTACCACAGGTATAATATAAGTTGTAAAGCATGTTCTCAGTTTATAATTAATCTTTTATTTTTTGGTGGTGGTTATGGGATTTTATTATTATTAACAAACTGTATTAATAAATGGGCAAGGAACAATATGGATGAGCTTTGAAGACATATTTTATGAAATAAACCATAAACAGAAAGATGAATATTGTATAATTTCACTGATACAAAATAATTATAATATGAAAATTCATAAAGTCATAAACTAGAATCCAGGTTAACAGGGGCTGGTTGGGGATGGGGAATGGAGATTTATGGTTGTTATACACTTTCTATTTAGGTTAATGGAAGAGTTTGTATAATGAATGTTGTTGATGGTAACACAACATTGTAAATTAACACCACTGAATTGAAAGTGGATAAAATGGGAAATTTTAAGTTGTATGTATGTTACCAGAATTTAAAAAAACCACAGAACTACTTAATAATATAAGTATAATGATATTGTTTCATCAGTAATAACAAATATTCCATGCCAATGCAAAATGTGAATAATTGGGAAAACAGTATTTGAATTAGGGGGTTATATGAGAATTCTGTAGTAACTGCATAATTTTTCTGTAAACCTACAACTACTTTAATTAAAAACACATAAAAATATTAATGGAAACTTTAATTTAAATTTTATTGTATACTTGAGTATGGTTCTGTGTTTGTTGTCATGATGGGAACTGACTTCTTCCTACTACATTGTTATAAAACCTTAAGTTTTGTTACAAGTTCATTTTTTCCACAAATATTCAGTTATCTCAATAACTTTGTATTAATTATCAATTTTTCCAAATCATTTGCAATCTTGCCTTTAACTTTATATAAGTATGTTTGTAAATACAATCATTTTCATAAAACTGTCTATTCTTATCTATGTATCACTTTGGCTATTCCAGAAACAAGAACATATTTTATTGAAATACATGAAATTTTCCTTTTGCTGTAGGTCAGAAAAATCAAATATCACCAATATTTAGTTGTTCAACGTATTGCTTTGTGATATCTGAGAAGCAAAGCTTACATTATTATATTTTATTTTCTTAAAAATTCTGGATGTCTCATTATTTTTTTCTCCACCTACTGCATAGGAAACTCAGTATACTTTTAGTTTCCAAGTAAAACTTTCTTTCATATAGATTGTGATGAAATTAATTTATTGAAATATCCATAAAATTTAATTAGTCAAAATCAGAATGCGTTTGTCCTTCTTTGTTAAATAGTTTATTCTGTTTCATGAAGTTTGGACTTATTTTTCCTCATATAGGTTATACACATTTAGAAAAGTAAGCCATTATTATTCAATTACTTTATCATTATGAGGAAATAATTGCACATTGTTGAGTCTTTTATCATGATCCTTTGGGGTTACATCCATATAATCATTGTGTCCTAAAGAGCAAGTGAGGCTGCTTGAATGCACGTAATATTTTATTTACACAGGCTACAAACACATCAGTAAGAGATGGAAGATTTTTGGCAAATTCAATAAAATTTCTTTTTAGCAGAAATCATAATATCAATTCTTTTCTTTTTTATCTGTAATTCCAGATAATTCACTTTGTCCAACACAAGGAATAATTGCAAAAGGATTGACAGAATTCTCATTTGGGAGAAAGTAGCTACACCAGAAGTGTTTCTAACATTTTAAATGTTTAATTCATTTTCTGTGGTTTTTCTTATTATAAACGGAATAGCACAGAAGAGGCTCTGATGAAGGGGCAAAGGTCCTGGCCAGCTGGAGAGGCTACAATGACAGGTTCTTCCTTGAATCTGGTTATTTTGCTTCAATTATTTGTCTGTTTGTTTTGTCAAACAGACAATGGTCCAGTGTAGCCTATGCCAACTGATAATATATCCCGAAAAGATCCAATGATCCTTTTTTCCTTTCTTAATGGAAATCAGCACATAACTCTAAATCTTGAACAAATCTTTTGACTTTTGTTTCCTAAAAATATTACTGAGTTGCAGGTCCCTGCTTTACTTGAGGCATAGATGAACAAATATGAAATACACCATCTTGTATACTTACATTTTTATATGGCCCTGTGGCTACAATATGAATGCTTCTGACAACATAGGAAAATAAATATACATATGTATATATGTGTGTATATGTGTGTGTGGAGGGACAGGGGATGTGGTGTATGGGAATCCCCTATATTTTCAATGTAACAATTATGTAATCTAAAGCTTCTTGAAATATAAAGAAAATATTGTTAAAATATAGTAGGAAGGGAGCAGATGTGGTTCAAGAAGTTGGGTGCCCGCCTCCTACCTGGGAGGTCCTGTGTTCTGTTCCTGGTGCCTCCTAATAAAGATGAACAAACAATGAGCTGATGCAGTGAGCTGATGTAATGAGGAGATGCAATGAGGGGACACAGCAAACAAGGAGCAGATGTGGCTCAAGGGACAGGATGCCCACCTGCCACATGTGAGGTCCCTGGTTCAGTTCCCAGTGCCTCCTAGAAACAAGATGAGTGGACACAGTGAGAAGGCACAGTGAATATAAACAGCAAACAGACACAGATAGCAGACAGTGAGCAAAAATAGTGAAAGGGGGAAGGGGAATGAAATAAATATATAAATCTTTAAAAAATATTAGAAGCTCCTGGAGCCCTTACTGGTTCCTCCCTCACTCCTACTCACTGTGGTTTAAAGTCTGTCTTCACTGTCATTCTTGATCACTGGTGCTAGTTTGGAGAAAACAAAGAAACCACTACAAGCATACTGATTTGCTTGTATGATGGTGCCAATCTAAAGGTGGCAGCCTGAAGGGCTGTACCAGGACACTCATCTCTGGCTCACCCTCCCAGAACTTACCTTGTAGGAAGAATCAGCTTACACAAAGCTAAAGCATGGCCTGGGGCAAAGGGTTTCCCACTTCAAGACATGAAATGGCGCACCCTAGAGAGAGGGTATCTATTCAATCAGATGTAGAGGGGGCATTCAGATTCCTCTAAACAGGGAAATTCCTAATGTCGTTAGCATGTGCCAAGTACAAGACACAGGCTCAAAAACTACAGTGAAGAACCCATGATTTTGTCTAAGGCTGACCTTCCTTTTAGGAGGGTTAGACACTGAAAGAGAACATACCAGAGATAAAAAGGTTAAATATGAAAATGCCCAGTGTGCAACAATAGAGTAGAAGACAAAATATGAAATGATGGCCCATCCAAAAGAAGAAGATAAAGCACAGAAAACAATCAAGAAAGAAGACAAGACTTCAGACATACCAAACACTTTTTAAAAAATGGTTTTCAAAATGCTCAACAAAAAGAAGGAAAAGCTGCAGGATATCAGGAAATGATGGAGTAATAAAAGGAGAAGGAACCAAACAGAAATACTGGAATTGAATACCACAAAAGAAGAAAAAAAAAAAAGCCAATGGGATGAAAGAAAATGATTGGCTTCTAACAATATTATATCTGATAACAGTCTTCCAAAAATGAGGGAGAGATTAATATGACATTATCATATTAAAACAAACAAATTCAAAAGTAAAAACATGAGGGCATTTGTCACATTAGAGCTGCCCTACAAATAACGTTAAGCAAATTTTTCAGACAGAAATGAAAGGACATTTGACAGTGAGTCAAATTACATAAAAAACTAAGATCTCCGGTAAAGGTAACCTGTTTTGTAATCATAAACACCAATAACATTATATTGTATTTTTTGGTATGTAAAACTCATGCACATAAAAGTAATGATAAATCTATGCTTTTGTATATACAATGTATGAAGATATAATATGTAACAATTAGAACAAAAAGAGGAGTAACAATAGGGTATAGGGACAGTATTTGTGTAGAGGGACTATGGTTAACACATAATGATAATAATATTGGTTTAGCAATTGTAACAAAGTACCACACTAATTTAAAATAATAATGATAAGGAAAACTGCATTTGTTTCTTCAGAGTGTGTGTTATATGAGAATTCTGTTCTTTCTCCATGACTTTCTACAAACCATAACTTCTCTAATTAAAAATAAAACTGCTTCCTGGGGCAAAGAACAACACTACATAATTATAAATGGGTCAATTAAAGAAAAAAACAGTTATAAGTATTTGTGCACCTAAGTGCAAAGCCATCAAATATATGAAAGAAATATTTACACACTTGAAAGGAAAAACAGATGTCTGTACAGTATAGAAGAATTCAATACATCACATCCAATAATGGACTATCTAGACAGAAGATCAATAAGAAAATATACAAATGTATAATAATAATAGGAAAAAATGCAGGTGGGGGATATATAAGATTTCTCTCTTTTCTGCATGATTTTTCTTTAAACCTACAACTGCTTTACTAATAACATGGATATAATGAAATCAAGTATTAAAATTAGTTGCTAATGATAAAATTTGAATTTCAAGTGATAAAGAAATTTGGAAAAACTTCTGTCCTAAACATGACCTTGAGAACTTCTTAATAGCAAAAGATCTGTCTGTAACAACTCTTAGAGATATGAATAAATGTGGTTAATTTTGGAATTATAAAATGAAATGTCATATTTTTAATATCTGAATCATTCTGTGAACAAATATTTTCCAGATGAACATGACTTGTAATAAAATTATGCATAGTAAAAACCAATTAAAATTGCTAAATTGAGCATGGATTTAAATCTAATGGAATAAAAAATTTATTGCATGTTGAAACTATTCTTTAAGAAATTGCCACTTGCTGATTTGCAGTTTAGAATATTAAAATTATAGAAGAATATTAAGAAGAATCTTAAATCTCTGAACAAATATTTCTTATCTTTTCTAATGATATATCTTTGTAACACAATATTTTCTTCAGACTCATTGACTAAACCAATATATTGCAACAGAATGAACAGATATGATAATTTAGCTATTTCCCAGTAAGCCAGAAAAATATAGAATTTGAAAATGATAAAACCATTTTTCCCCAAAATTTATTTTAATTTTGTGAAGCAAAATATTTTTATAATGTATTAAAATATATGATGATATATTCTTTTGAATAATTTAATTTTATACCCATATCAGTTTTAATGTCTAATATGGTAATTTTCCACAGATATACCGAACAGAATTATAAATTATTTAGGAATTTCAATCATTTATTGAGTGCAAATAGTCCCTGAACCCAAAAACATAAGAACAGATTATTTATGTAAATTATATTAAATTATGTTCTACCATATTTCAAAGAATCTCAGGTAATATATTTTTGTATGTATTTTTCCTACCATTACCATCTTCTGAGTGCTACGTTTCATGAAAATATTAGTATGGCTTTATTAGATGTCTGGCCATCATTTTCCCTCATAGTCATCTCCAGATTGTAAACCTGCCAAGTTCTTCTATGTATGTTGTTTTACTCTGAATATTCTTGCCATATCAGGGAATTTTTGCAACCTCTAAGAAACTGAGCAATCCTTCAGATATTTGCTTTTTTACCCAAAATACACATATAAAGACTAAGAACATGGAATGATTATGAAAGTTGATAAAGTTCTGCTTGGGCTTTGTGAAATCCTTTCTGACGCATCCTGGCTCTGGTTAAGCCAAACTGTTCTATACTAAATCAAGGGTGATTTCTGCTTTCATAGATTTGACTTCTCTCCTCACTATAACTTTAATATCTATGGGTATAAGCTGTAAGGTATGTGGAGACTTTTATTTTTGAGCCTTCATTTCTAAGACTTTCCTTACTGCTTCTAGCTTTTCTCATACTCTGATAGTCTCCTGATTGACAGCAATAAATAAGCATTTTCAGAATAATGCCAAATGGGCTACTTTTCTACAACCTGCTTCTCAAGGTAGTAACTCACACTCTGAGGGGTTCCTAAAATTATTGTCATATACCATGTGACACAAGCACTTTGGGTAAGTCTCTCACTCTATGCCACAAACACTTTTATTTGCTTGCTTTTCATAATTCATTCTAAAATGAATCCTAGTTTTCTTTAATTTAGTAACTACTGGTCAATTTTAATTTGTTTTACTTTTTGATGCCATAATGATATTCTAAACCCTTAAAATATAGTTTAATTAAAGCTGCAAGATTTTATGGATATAATGTAATGTTAATAATTATATTTATGATGTGACATAAAATTGAAAATATTGATCACCAGTAACTATGGAAAGAATCTAGAAGCTCAATTTTTCCAATGATTATGGGTAAATGTGAATTTCCCGGAGAAGTGACTCCTTGAAATTTATTCAGAAAGAATGAAGGAAGATCACAGATTTTGTAAATTCCCTGCAATTGTGCAAAAGAAATATTCATATTACAGAAGATAAAATTTTTTCCTCACTTCTCAGGTATATCTGTATGCTTTAATTCATAATTTTCTTTAAATGCCTAATTAAAAATGCACTTACATAGCTGTGATATGTCCAGTATCATTAGCATACTTAATTATTTCTGCCCCAACTTATAAATTGATACTCAAGAGAATCTGAAAGTTTCTACTTCTGGTTTTATTATAGTTGATCAGTTTTTAAAATGGTACCTGATAATATATATGTGATACATAGGCTATATTCCAAATACCAAAATATAATAAAGGAAATTCAGAGGCAACAGTGTTATCATAGCATTTCATAGAAACCAATCCTCATAAGCAAAATAGTCCTACAAATATGAATGAATTTGCAGAGATATCCAGTGAAGTTTTTACTATGAACAATTTCTTATATTTATTTACAGGATATTCAGCACTAGATATGTTCCATATAGTCTTTAATTATGCTCTTGTATTTCATGTGTTTAACAATTGATGAGGAATAGGTAACCCACATTTTTTTCCACATTTAAATATTGTGAAGTAAACATTTTTAAAATATACCTGGGGTAATAAGGAGCAGGGATAAACATGGATTCTTTGCCTCCAACTTATGCCACAGGATATCAGGATCATTCTGAAATAGAAAATGGGTGGTATATTTAGCCTAGGGAAACTTGAGAATTTTACAGACTATGTGGAAAGATGCAATCTGAAGAAATAGAAGATATGAATGAGACATTTAAGGATCAATAAGCATGCGTGCTGTGATAAAGGAATTTAAAACATCATTGAGAATTTAGGTTATGTCCAATAACTACCCCTTAGGAAAAAAGTATCAAATTAATTACTGACTATTGTTTTTGCTATTTAATAAAATCTTTGCTAAAGAAACTATCTTCCTCATATAATTGAGGAAAGAAGAAATATGCATAATGGAAATTATTACAGTAAGATAATTTACATAAATATTTTATAAAAATCCTATAAATTCATATGCATATAATCAATGAGAGTAAATCAGCACCATTAAAATTATTACCCACATAATAATTGTATGCTACTTAATAATAACACATGAATAAATATAAAAACAAACTATATCACTATAAAAATATAAATATATAAAATTATATATTATACATGAATTTATATTTCTAACATTTTATAGTTATTTGCCTCCATTTACTTTTTCCCAATAGAAAATTAAATAATTCCCAATTGACATCCCTCAAGATAAATAGTACTAGAATTCAAAGTATAATTAAGACTGGAATAGGCTTTCTTTATGATTTGTTCTGCTTCAAGACACATTCAAGTAAAATAATTTTGATTACCATAGTTATTTAGAATAAGCAGATTTCTGCAAAATCTAGAAAAGCATGGGGCAATCTATCTGGAAAGAAAATTACCTCTTCATAAAATATCAGAATTCATGCCTGATTGAAGGAAGGAAGCATTGAGGAAGAGTAATATCAGGTGGGGTGTTTTTCTGAGGTACTGTGTGCAGGTGAGAAGGTAAACTAGAGAGACAGTGTATATAACCATTGTACTGGTATAAACTGCAAAAGAAAACTGGAATAAATTAGATGTCAAGAGATCCTATTTTGGGGGAGCATGGCTGCAGAGCATGACAGAAAGTACCAAAACGATGAATGGCTCAAAGGAAGCAAGAAAGAATGATGAAGTATAATCCATCTGGTGTCTTTTGGATTAAATCCATTCTGAGAAGAATCTCAGAACCATTCATTACCTGTGTTACAAAAAACAATTTTTAGTCAACTGGCCAAAGACTCAGTGATATCAGCAATCATCCTAGTCACCTAGTACATGAAGAGAACAGCTTTTCACTGCTCAAACAAAAGGGCTGCTGCAGAGGCTTTCTTATACAGTGTTTATCTGGAATTAAAATTTGTTAATGAATAAAATGGGAAAACAATTACTGGATGTCTCCTGGAAGAGTTTGAAAAAAGAGTTTACTAAAATACTGTAAATATGACTCATAACTGAATGGCCTTGATTCCATTTTAAATAATTTGAGATCTTAGATTATCTGTTCCTATAAATATTGAAATTAACATGTAACAGCAGAGTTAGAAAAGAAAGTGAAAAGGGAAATATGAGAATTCATTGATTTCAAAATATTGACTTTTGTTCATTTCTCTAAGCCGAATTTCTCAGGATAAGTCATATATGGATACCAATGGTGGAATTTTATTTTGTTAATGATGTAGATTATTTCCAATTTATTTTAATATATTCTTATTGTATATTTTGTATGTATGGAAATGGCAACATATTATGAGAAATGGACAATCTCACTGTATTCACTGAATTCCTCCTCATGGATATCTCAACCTCTTGAGAGCTCCAAATCCTGTAAGGTCTGCTGTTCTTAGTAATTTATATGGGACCCTTGACTAGGAATCTTCTAACTGTTGCTGTCATTGTGACAAACCCAAAATTGCACTCTCCAATGTACTTCTTTCTATGCAATTTATCCCTCATAGACCTTTGCTGCATTTCAGTTACTGTTCCCAAAATAATTGTGAATTCTCTGGCAGGGAGGAAATTGATTTCTCTCCCCTTGTGTGCTGCCCAGATTTTCCTGTTTATGTTCTTTGGATCCACAGAGATGACCTCACTTGTGGTGATGTCCTATGACCTCTATGTTGCCATTTGCCACCCTCTGCACTATGGGCTCACCATCACCCCATGTCTGTGCACACAGACAGCTGGTGGCTCCTGGGTAAGTGGGTTCATCCATTCTGCTATCCACACAGGTGGCATGTTCAGGCTTCCCCTCACAGGTTCCAATGTGTGTGATTGATATTTCTGTGATGTGCCTCAAATTTTGAGGATATCCTCTTCAGATATTCAGTTTCCTGAGTTTATAGCCTTAGTTCTAAGTGCTAGTATTCTATTAGTATGTTCTGCTTTTGTGCTTAAGTCCTGTATTGATATATTTTCAATGATGCTTAGGATGCATTCTGTGGAAGCCCATAAGAAAGCCCTAGCTACTTGTACCTCTCAGTTGGCAATTCTTATTTTCTTTTTAGTTTCTGGGTTAATTGCTGCCTTTGGTCCTGTTGAATATAAGGCAATTCTCAATAATCATCTCACAGTTTTCTTCTACAACATGGTGCTCCCTGTTCATAAACCCCATCATCTATATCCTGTGGAACAGTGAGATTAAAACTCCTCTATGCAGAATGTTCCACAGATATTTTGAACATCCAAGCAGGATTATTTGGATTAAAACTTTTCTGAAAAATAATGGAATGAATTTTAACTCATATTTGATATATGATCTTAAATATGAATATATCCCAATTAAATATCCAGATTTTTTCTGTATAACCTTTTACTTTTTACATACATGATAGTGAGCTATGTTCCCATGTCCTAATTTTTTAAATCTAGGCATTTGTGTAATTCACACATTTTTCAGGAAAATATTTTCCATATTTTAAAATTATTTTGAAAGATGTTAGGATGATTTTTAGCTAAAAACAGAGAATGATATCATATGGAGAGGACAATAGATGAGTGCCTTAATAGGTGCCCATGTATTTGAGAGAACTTCAAGTTACAGGATCCTGATACTCTGGAAGAGAATACTGATTGTTTTGATTTAGATAATTAAATTCAAATTGTTCTCATTGTATTTACCTTCCAAAAAATGTCTATACCAAGTAAGAAAGTTATAGAATTGATACTCAACTGCAGAATTAACAGCACAAAATAGAGCCAACAATGAGATCCCCATTAAAGTAGCTGCCCTCATTGGAATGTGGACTATTAAAACCTAGGTCTCAACAGAACATATACTTTGTAAGCTTTTCTCACTCCCTATAAGTTGGCTCTTTATCATTTATAATACTTTGTTATTTGCTGTATTACAGACTTTAAAATAATAATCGCATTCATTTAGGATAATGAAATTTGATTTCATGCTCAGTTCAAGACCAAATATTTTAAGTGTATAAAGCTACTTACCAAAATATTGCTCTTAGTATATCTACCATATCTATCTATCTATCTATCTTTCTATCAATATATCACCTGTCTCTCTTTTATCTTGTAGAGTTTGTGCTTCTCTCTGTATGTGTGGTTATATTTTAATAATAGATGCATTTTTCTAGCTTATTGTAATACTATACTAATAAGGAAGTATAATAATGAACAAAACAGTTCAGCTACAAAATATCCTTAAGAGGGGGAACAAAAATATATATGTCATCCTAGGCAGAAGACATAGACTGAGATGACTCTAAACATGAATATAGAATCATGGAAAAATCAATCAAAAGACAACTTCTCATATCTGCATATGGCATCAGCAATCAGGCATGCATTCACAATCCAAGAGCACAAGACAGTGTCCTAAAGAAAGTAGAAATAAAAATAAAATACTCGGTGTTATTTTGTATAAGTATTTAAGGTTCTTTCTTACTTATAATTTTTTGGAACTTTCAGATGCTCTCTCAACATTTTCCCTCAAGGCATTTTTGCCATTTTACAAGTTTCAGTGTAATATTTCTCCAGTCATGATTTTCTTCTAAAACCCCAAATCACAGGAAACCCATAAGCAAAACACAATTCTTTCTTACACAAGAAAATACTATTTACGGTAACTACATTAATGATATATGCACAAATCTAAACATGTCTACACTGTCACAGAAAAAAAATGAAAAAATAATTTTCATGGAAATTATTAAAAGTACTATTATTATTAAAAAGTACTAATTATTAAAAGGCTATTAAAAGTACCTTAAGTCAATATGCATGAAGAATATGTAAGTGAAGGAAGAGAAGGAAGAAGAGGGTTCAAAGTGGAAACACAAAGGAATAATTAAAAAACAATAAATTTCTTAGACCTTATAAACATCTTTGAAAAAACTCAAATGCAGGAGAAGAAATTATTGTAGGGATAATTTTCAGAACTAAAGTCACAAAATGTTACTGTTTAGAAAATATAATATAGACCTGACAAACCCTAATTAGGATTGCCAATATCTGGTAAGTATGAGAAAACATGAAGTGGGGATGATCATTACAAATGAGTATGAGGTTTATATTGGTAAGAAAGATATGTTTATTGTTTCATTTAAATTAGAAAAGAGAAAATTTTAAAAATACATTCTTAATCTTAGTCAGGTGAATATTAATCAAATATGTGAAAGAAAAATCATAAATGTCAGGTATTACATTCCTGAATTCCTACTGACCCTGTCTTAGGACACTACATAAATGAAGCAACTATGAGAGATCCACATCAAAAGACAACAGAAGTGAGTAACTAGCATGAGATACAAACAGAAATCATATCATTGAACAGGCTGTGGCAGTTTGAGATTGTTCTATGAATCCAAAAATGAGAAAGATTGGGTTTTTAAACTGGTCTATTCCTGTGGGTATGCTAATATTTGATTACATTAAATTCAGTTGAGGGCCCTTTGATT